>CAUYQU010064702.1:0-11028 GCA_963574635.1 Cheracebus regulus | reverse complement strand
TAGGTCTTTTCACATAGTCCCATATTTCTTGGAGATTTTGCTCATTCCTTTTTACCCTTTTTTCTCTGATCTTATCTTCTCATTTCATTTCATTAAGTTGGTCTTCGACCTCTAATATCCTCTCTTCTGCTTGATCAATTCGACTGTTAAGACTTGTGCATACTTCACAGATTTCTCGTATTGTGTTTTTCAACTCCATCAGTTCATTCATATTCCTCTCTCAATTGTCCATTCTCGTTAGCATTTTGTCAAACCTTTTTTCAAAGTTGTTAGTTTCTTTGCATTGGGTTAGAACGTATTCTTTTAGATCACAGAAGTTTCCCATTATCCACCTTCTGAAGCCTAACTCTGTTAATTCTTTGCGCTCATTTTCCATTAGGCCTTGTTCCGTTACTGATGAGGAACTAGCATCCTCTGTAGAAGAATAGACATTCTGATTTTGAGTGTTCTCAGTTTTTTTTGCAGTGGCCTCTTGGGATATTTGTGGTTTTATCCACCTGTCGTCTTTGTAATTACCAACTTTCAAATTAGGTCTCTGAGCGGACGTCCAGCTTGTTAATTCCCAACTCCGGAATCTATGTAATTTTCACTGAGGTTACCTGCAATGCTGACCAAAACGGCAGCATTGAAATTCGTGCTGCTTTTCTACCCGGGGGTCTCCAGTCTGGCTTCTCAGTCCCTTTTTCAATCAGCTGAATGGACTGCTCTACCTTCTCAGAGCTCCAAACATCATCCAAAAGGAGACCCAGTCCCATTTACTCCGCACCAAGAGCCACTGGGCCGAGGCACCGGCAAAAGAGCCACACCAGCGAAAAGGGTCGCACTGGCGACCTGTGGGACTCCTCTGCTGGGAATGTCCTGGTCTGTGGGCACCAAAAATTCGTCTGTGAGTGTGGTGTCCACTTGCTGTCTGCGCTTTCACTGGGAGCTGCAATCCTCAGCTGCTAATGATCGGCCATCTTGGATCTCTCTCCCATATTTCTTTATAATTAGTATGAAATCCCCAGTACACATCCCCCTCAATACCTACTTTCACACAAAATATACAAGAGTCAGAAGATCATCAGTAGGTAGCATGGAATGAGGTTAAGTTAGAGAAAAGAAGTCTGGGTAGGATCAGGTTCATGCTGCTTTCTTCTGTATACCCACACACTGACTCAGCACTTCTGTCTCAAGAAGGTCCTGGGGATTAATTATAATGTTAGAACTCAATGTTATTTTCAAAATTTAGGGTCCATCTGTATCATTTTGTAAAATGTGTTCATTCTAATTCTACAGAACAAATTCAATTATTCACATAGTACTTTCTGGTGATTTTATATAGTATTGAGTCAAATATTCCCTTCTAGTGGTTTTAATGATAAATATTTAAGTTTCTATCTTTTTTTTTGCAGCAATATTCTGGTGCCTCCAGAGGCTGGTCAGTCAGCTTATTTCTTTCAGAAAGTGGCTATGTTTCTGTCTTTTATTACATTTTCCTAATGTAACTGAGAAGTGCCACCTTAACTGGCTTGTCTAGGAAACTACATTTCAGTCACCAGCAAGACTTTCTAAACCTGCACATGCCCTTTTCCCTTTCCACTTTCTGAGGTTCAGGCACCTCACCCCATCCCCAGAATTTCAATGTTTCCTGAAGCACTGTAGATAAACAAGCCTCTGAGTGGTACTTTTACACTCATCCAATATTATTCTGATTCTAAGTTAATTTAGATAATCATGTTAGTGTAAGAGATTTGTGTTCCATTTCCCTTAAAACAACTGTATCTCTCATTTTAAAAAGCCTTATGGGAATAATATTTAATAATATTTATGTGAAACTTTCTATTATGGAAGAATAAACTCCTGTACTCTTGAGAGTTCTTGTTACCCTACCTAAGCTTGAGGATGGATGCTCTTTTTAACCTAAAAACATGTTACCTACAGGATGACACAGCATGGTGTTAAGAACAGAAAGTTTGGTGCCAGAGAGGCAGGGGTTAGAATCTGGTGCTGTCACTATGAGCCTGGTGACTTTGGGACAGTTACTTGCTTTATTTTGTGCCTTATTTGCTTCATCTATGAGTTGAAAATGGAAATGATAGTTCTTTCTTTTTTGGAATCAGGGTCTTGCTCTGGTGCTCAGGCTGGAGTGCAAGTGGCACAATCTCGGCTCACTGCAGCCTCGACATCACAGACTCAAGCAGTCCTCCCACCTCAGCCTCCTGAGTCGCTGAGTCTGCAGGCATGTGTCACAGCACCTGGCTAACTTTTTAATTTTTTTTTAGGGATATGGTCTCGCCACATTTCCCAGGCTGATCTTCAAATCCTGAGTTCAAGCAATCTACCCACCTTGGCCTCCCAAAGTGCTGAGATTATAGGCATGAGCAACCTCACCCCGCCAATGATGCCTATTTCATAGGATTGTTAATATTAAATTAAAAAGTATTTGCTTTCCTGGTGCATAGTTATTACTTTTAAAGTTATACCTTTAGTTTGTTTTGAAAATAATTTGTTTTTATAATATTAGGTTGGTGCAAAAGTTATTGCAGTTTTTCCAATTGAAAGTAGTGGCAAAAACTATAATAACTTTTGCACCAACCTAATAATATCTTTAATAATTTCTTATTTGAATACATTAAAACATATTACATTAAAATTCATTTCCAAATTCTTTATAGTAAACTCCTTTTGTGTTTTCTAACATAACTATTGTATATAATTATAGTCCTTATCAGTGACATGAAGAATGAGCTGATTAATAATCTTAATTATATTGATCACAGACTAGTAAGAAATCCTATGGGAACATGGTAGTAAGAGGTAAAACAATGAATTAATCATTTTATTTAATCAAAATACATTTAAGTAGAGAGTACTTTATTAAAAATACAATAAAAGCAAATTAAATTTATGCATATATATGGCTATCTGAAGTTATGCTGAGAAAATATCTGTACTCAAATTATGTTCTAGATAGGTCTTATGGTCAGTAACAATAAAAAGGTTACAATAACAATTTACTTCTCAGCTCTGCATTTCGTGTTATGTAAAAGGTGTGACTTTGGTTAGCATAGTTAAAAAGCAGAGATATGATCACATTAACATCATTCATTTAATAAAAATCAGCAGAAACCACTTCTGTTTTCATTTATTCTCAAATTCCAGAAAGTACAGGAGTGACTTGGAATAAGGAACAGTGTCTCCATACCTCATCAGTATTCGCAGCACTCTCACAATTCATAAAATGGATTTCTGCTCAGCCATTCCAGAAAATATGAAACATTGCCCATTTTCAAATGGCATATGTATTTATGTGTTTCAAATGAAATTTGTACTTATTACCGTGTTTATATAAATATCCCATTTTCTTTAAATTGAAATGTTTGGAATCAGTTTCCAAGACAAACTCAATGGGGATGAAATGTGCTATTAGGGATAAAATCAGAAAGGAAACCGTGGAAGGTGATCTGAGAAGTCAGAAGGTAATTTCAATATTCTCTCCATGGAGAGTCTGGTAGTTAGAGCTCCATAATGGAAACCAACCTCACAATTTCCTGGAAGATGCACTAAAATGGGCAGAGCTGTAGTTTCTTGCTCTCATTTCCTGACTGGCAAAATGAAAACAGAAAATTAATCAAGTCAGAAGTGGTGATGGGGTGTGGAGACTCAGAGAGACACACATTGCTCTCATTTGCATCAGCCAATGAGAAATTCCAGTGTCCCAGCCTTCTGTCATTCGTATATGGCTTTCATGATTGGGAATAATTATAACAATGATAAACTTAGCACTTTGTGACAACTTAGTGCTGCCTCCTGTAATTGAGCATGTGTAATGCTGCACAACATGGCAGTCTGTTGACTTTACATTTACTTAAATTCATATATTAAAAAAAAATTTTTTGGAAACAGATCTGGCTCTGTCACCCCAGGCTGGAGTGTAGTGGCATTGATCTCAGCTCACGGCTATCTCCACCTCTGGGTTTTAAGCAATCCTTCCACCTCAGCCTCCCAAGTAGCTGAGACTATGGGTGCATGCCACCACACTCTGCTTTTTTAAAAATTTTTTGTAGAGATAGGGCTTCATCATGTTGCCCAGACTGTTCTTGAAATACTGAATTCAAGTGATCCAACTGCCTCGACCTTCCAGAGTTTTAGGATTATAGGTGTGAGCCATAGCATCTGGCTTAAATACTTAAAAAAAAAAAAAAAAAAAAAACTGTCAATAAGATGCTTTGAGGAAGAGTATGTGTTTTAATTAACATGAAGACAACACATGGGTAAATAGTGGCTCTGACCTGTGCTAAGAAGGTGAAATATATTATCTATTTTATCCTTATAGAAACTCTTTATAATAGAATAGATCTTCATTTTATTGAAGAAGAAATTGACACTAACAAAGATTGAAACTTGTCCTAGGACACAGATCTCATCATTAACAGACCTGGGACTTTAAGCCAGATTATTCTAATTCTAAAGCACATAATTTTTTTTACCTTTTTGTTATTAAAATTCCAAATGTTTAAGATGCAATCACAAAACTGTATTAGATCTTCATGTATCCATCACCCAGCTTCAACAACTATTGAGCCTGTCATTCTTGTTTCATATATATTAATACTTCTATCCAGTCTCTATTCACACATTAAGAAAAAAAGTTTGATAGAGGGATTTTGTATGAGAAAAGATCTTAGGTAGTGTCTGAAGGCCCTTGGATCCCTGAGGGTGGAGGGAAGACCCAGCAGTGTCGATGACTGAAGGTTGTCAGTCATGTAAGCCAGCATCTCTACCAGGAGGACAGTTCTTTCTCAGCAGAAATTAGTTGTTTTATATTATTTATTCTACAGAGATTTTATTCTCAGTAGGGGTCAATGTGAAAATACAGTCAAAGTCTCTTATAAAATATGATTTTTAAAATTTATAATCTATAAATTTGGCTGATTATGTTAGGATTTTAACTAACACAATACTCTTAGGTTATAAAGTCAAATTATCTTAATTCAAGATCATGCTGATTAGGAAAATCATTTCAAATGGATTTTTGTTGCCAGTCCAGTGTTTTTAATGTTCGTTTATGAATACATCTGCATTTTTATATTTGATCTATAATTAACTATTTTCACTCTAAATCAGCTGAATTTTAAGCAAATGATGACTCAATTTGCTGAATGCTTTTGCAAGCACAACCCATATTTTTAAAAGCCACGAATTGTATCTTGATAAATTCAAACCAGCCAGTCTGCTGTGTTAATATGTAACTCTCAGACTGTGATTTAACTGCAGAGTAATATTGAATTTAAAGCATTACACGGTTTTCTTTCGTATGTAACTCATTTTTATTTCTGATATAATTCAGTAATATGTGACTAGCCACATTGCCTAAACATTATAATTAACAAGTTCATTCAAATTTCTTTATCTATAAATTTTAGCATGGATTTAAATAAACTAGCATTTGCCATAATCTTAGGATTCATTTAATAATATAATAAATCCTTAGTTATTTTAATTATCTCCATTATAATGACGAGGAACCCAAAGACTTAGAAAAGCACATAACTTATCTAAGGTCATACAATTAAGAAATGTAAGAGCCAGAAAACCTACTCAAATTGTTATAAAACCAGACCCCTTGATTTGATGCCTCTTCATGTTTGTTTTATCTCTCATTGTAAGACCAAATTATGTATGAAATCCTAAAGAATAAAGTTCTAAAAGCTATCTTGCACCTGTGTTTCCCACCCATTTATGTAGTAATGGCTCTAATTCAAGCCATTGACCTTATCTGAGCTGTACACATAACCTCCACAATGGTCTCGCTGTTTCTTTTTTCCCTTTTTCATATTGACTTAAACATAGCAAACAGAATATTCTTTTTAATTCATGATATTTTCCTCCTGAAGAAAAGTCTGTCTCTCTATTGCCCATTAACCTTTGCTTAGAGGTTTCAAATCTTAATGCCCATAGTAACTGTCAGGGTAAATATTAGAAATGTAAATTGCCAAGGTATGCCTTCAAAACTTTCTGTTCAAGAACTTTATTTTGAGCTTAAATTCACTTCACTTCAATACGTTTAAATGCTCTATTAAATATTCATACAAATCTTTAAAAATCTGTCCTATGTTCTTTCCTTTATATACCAGCTCAACCTATCCATGTCTTTGGTTATCTGTATTTGGTTCTTGGCTTCCAGTGGAAACACTTAACAAATGTTACTTTGGCTTCTGAATTCAGTTTTATTTCTGATAAAACCCATCTAGCCAGATGCATATAATTTTTTTCATTGGATCTTTTCCTCTTTCTTTTTTCCTGGGGAAGAAATTAAGGCAGCTACCTGGATGAAACTAAAAAAGGAAAGTCACTTCATTAGTGGGAGTTTTTCTGAAAATACATCCAATAGGATATATATTAAATATAAATGAAAGGTGATTTACTGTAAGAATTGACTTACATGATTATGGAAGCTAAGAAGTCCCATGGTATGCCACCTGCAAGCTGGAGAGCCAGAGAAGCTGATGGTGTAGTTTAGTCCAAGTCCGAATCCTTGAGAATCAAGAGGGCATATGATATAACTTTCAGTCTGAGGCCAAAGGTCTGAGAAAGATGGATTTGCTGGTGCAAATTCTAAGGTGAAAATGTCTCAAAACCTGGAGTTCTGATGTCCAAGGGAAGGAAAAGTTGGTTGTCCCTGCTGTAGAAGAGAGAGTGAATTTGCCTTTCATTTACCTTTCTGGTCTATTGGAACCCTCAACGAATTCAGTGGTGCCCACCCACCCTGGATGATGGCAGATCTTCTTTATTCAGTTCACTGATTAAAATGTCAGTGTCTTCCAGAAACACTCTCAAATAATACCCAGAAATAATGTTTACCAGTTACCTGTGTATCCCTTACTTTAGTGCAGACAACATCTAAAATTAACCATCACAGAGGCCAAGTCCAATGTCTTTGTGGAGACAATCTCTGGGTAAATGGACGTAACAGAATTTACTGGGAGAAATAGACTTAATGAATGCTCTTAGCAGGATATTTCTGACTAATGCATTACTTATGGAAAAGAAAACTGAAGTCTATGAGGCATACACTGGGGAATGTCTTGTAAGTTATACAATTCTGAGGGAACAAAAGGTAAGATCTTCCATAATTCAAATGCTCTACACTGTGTGAGATAACCTGAAAATATCACTTATCACTTATCACTTTCATCATATCTGTGGGGCAAAGGAACATGCATGATATTGGAAGGAAGATATTGGGAGCCACCTTCATGTTCCAGGCCTTTTGCTACCTTGCCTATACCTCTTGATTTCCTGTGCCCTTGAAATTGCCACTGAAAAATCTGTGATTCCCATCCCTTCTTATTCATAATGTTATTATATATATTGGCTCAATTTTCTTGTTTTGCTTTCTGTTTTCATTAGTCCAAATAAAACTGTTATTCTGTGTTTGCCACCAAAACTGCATATTGCAAAAACCACTAATTAATGCATGATCCTTTGCTACACATATTTGTAGTTATGTGCTGCCTTGTCTTAAGTGTTTCCTCTTTAGTGAGAATGCAGTCAGTTCCTCCTGTATCTTAGGATCTCTAATTTCCAAGCAAAAATTCTATAGGTCTATTAAAATGATAATACTGTTAATTTTTCTTCTCAAAGTGTCTTCTTCATTCAAACTCAACTGTCATGTTACACTTAAAGCCATTTCAGTTCTCCCATTATTTTGGGGAATGGTGTTTAATTTGTCCCTCAGAAGGTCCAAGTTGTGTAAAAGCAATTTTGTTTCTCTTATTAAATATATAAATCCAAAGAGATCTTATTGCAAGTATTAATAGCTTCCCTAGCCATATCCTCTAGTCCATAACTGTGATACATGATAAATTCAATTCTTCCCATTTAAGAAATATTGGTTATATTTTGGATAACTGATATGATACTCATCAACTATTATTGTGTGCAACTAACAGACAATGTTCTAAGGCCAAAGCTGACCTCTTGGTTGTTTCAGAATATTCAATGGTAGACCTAGTTTCTTTCACTAGAGTAGACAATGTATTTAAATTCACTATATACTTCAGGACACAGGGATGAAGAATTGTACATTATTAACATCTTCACTTGTTTTTAGTGTTGATCACAGTTATTTATGGATGACATCTTTTATTCCAAACTGATTTCAGCATAACATTTTATTTATGCTGAACCAAGGAGATTTTCAATGTCATATATTACATATGAAATTAACATTTTAGCCATATCTATAGCATCTTTTCATATATAGTTCATATCTGACTAAGTAAGAGTAGGATTCTGAGAGATTGAAGCAGGTCTAGGGATTTAGCCTATTAATAAATAGACACACAAACATCTATAAAAGTTACTCTCCCTGAATTTAAAATTAACAATATTGAGCATCTTTTATGCCTTGTAAAACCACTCAAACTATACTTCACACAAACCTGTAGAGAATGTGATTCCCTAAAATACAAGGATGCATCACTTTGATAAAAACAAATAGTTGTCAGTGAATCTTAGAGAATATGGCTATGCATATGGTCTATGGTGCCATTTATCTGTACACAATCTCATCAAAACAGATGCCCAAGGTAAGAGCAAGGTAAAACTGAATTTCGGCTAAACATAGCATTATTCTGTCTTCTGAATTGAAATAGAAACTTAGCATTTCTCTTATGAAAGAATTCAATGTTAATTGGTTTTCTTATGATATTCACCAGCAATACAAAGACTAATTAACAATTGTGCATTGAGAACCCATTGAAAAAGGATGAGATTCATATGTCAAAGAAAAACTTGCACTGGACAAAGTAAATAAGAAAAGAAGGCTTCATTTAAGACTTTTGCAAGAGAGGAGTGATACCAGACTTGGTCTGAGCTTAATTCTGCTGAAATAAAGAGAACATTTTTAGGAACTGGGATGACAGGATTGTTGTCATCTATGTTTACTAGTTGACTTTATCTAAAGCAAAATTAAACTTTCTCATTAAACTATCTTCACAGCAGGAGATAGTTTTACATCTAGAAAAGTACCTCCCAAAGTTAGGCTCCTACTCTCCTAGAATGACTCAGAGATAAAGGTGCTATCTTCCTTGATGAACACATTGTAAAGGTACAGCTACCAGGTCTTTTATTAAAAAAGATATCCTTGGGCTGTAAAACCTACCAGAAATTTTTTGAAAGACTTGCATCTCATAGGGGACAGAGAAATAATGTACAATTATAAGTTTTCTAAAGTCAATGATGCTACAAAAGGAAGGTTAATATCCTACAGTTAGGGAAACGCCTATCTAAAGCTCAGCCAAGCTCACAGAAACTTAAAGGCCCTCTTAGTCACATAGGGTCACATACATGCAACTATTTGATGAATAGCCTAATAGTGGTACTGCTTCTCTTCTTGCCTCCCCTTCCTGCCCCTGCTCTCCCCTCTCCTTCTCTCTCTCTCTCTCTCTCTCTCTCTCTCTCTCTCTGTCGCTTTCTATTTCTCTCTCTCTCTCTGTCTCTCGCACATACACTCTTTCTCACTCTCTGAATACACACACGCACACAAGCACATTTATATCCATCTCTATATATGTCTGGTTTTTTTTTTCTCCCAAAGATCAAACTGGGAATTCTCAAATTGGGCCTTACACATTGTATTGTAAAGTTATGACAAACTGGATTCAAATCCTTTATTTGTCAATCAGCTGTATGACCCTTGGCAAAGTACATAAACCACTCTGATTAAGCTTCCCGACTGCTTCCTCTGAAATATTGCCAAAAAGAATTGACCGGGAAAACAAACAACAGCTAGCCAGCACAAGGCTGCCATTGATATCTCTTGAAGTATTTGCTGAGGTAACAATGACACCTTTTCTCTGAAGACTTCACCCCAGTGAGAGGATACTGAAATTCATGAACCTACAACCCATGGCAACATCTGAATGGAGGCTGATGGACAAATGGCCCAAATCTCCCTGAAATTTGGAACTTGGATTCCAGGATTCCAAGTTCCAAGAATATATATATATATTCTTTTTCTTGTCAATAAACACAATACAAAAATGGTGTATTTTTTTCTTGTCAATACACACAATACAAAAAAGAATATATATATTATATAATTATTATATATAATATATATATTATATATAATTATATATATAGTATAATATATATATTATACAATATATATATACACACTTTGACCTTAGAACATTAAGGTCTGTTAGTTGCAAAATAATAGTTGATGATTGTCATATCAATTATCCAAAATATAACCAACATTTCTTAAATGGGAAGAATATGAATTTATCATGTATTACAGTTATAGAATAGAGGATATGGCTAGGAAAGCTATTAATACTTCATATTAAAAATGCTGTATAGGCTAAAGTATATATATACACATATATGTGTATATACACACACACACATATACACATATATGTGTATACACACACACACATATATACACATATGTATATATACTTTGGCACATGTATGTGTATATACACACATATATGTTTGTGTGTATGTATATATACATATATGTGTACGAGGTCAGGACATTGAGACTATCTGGCCAACATGGTGAAACCCTATCTCTACTAAAAATACAAAATTTAGCTGGGTATTGTGGCCTGTGCCTGTAATCCCCGCTACTCAGGAGGCTGAGGCATGAGAATCGCTTGAACCCAAGAAGTGGAGGTTGTAGTGATCCGAGATCATGTCATTGCAGTCCAGCCTGGCAACAGAGCAACACTTAATCTAAAAAAAAAAAAAAAAAGATACATTTCATATTTTGAGCAAATGTAGCAATAATTATATTCACAAATCTATTTTTTCAATCTTTTAAAATTATTTTCCAAATTGTCCTCTTAAGAGGTATGGGTACTGGCTAGGCATGGTGGTTCATATTTGTAATCTCAGTACTTTGGGAGGCTGAGGAAGGAGAATCTCTTGAGGCCAGGAGTTTAAGACCAGACTGGTCAACATAGGGAAACCCCATAGCAACAACAAATATAAAATATTAGAATATTAGCCAAATGTGGTGGTGTA
>CAUYQU010064696.1:0-19837 GCA_963574635.1 Cheracebus regulus | reverse complement strand
GGACGGGAAGAAGCTGAGCTCCAGCTCGAAGGTGCGCGTGGAGGCCGCGGGCTGCACGCGGAGGCTGGTGGTGCAGGAGGCGGGCCAGGCGGACGCCGGGGAGTACAGCTGCGAGGCCGGGGGTCAGAGGGTCTCCTTCCGCCTGCACGTGGCAGGTCAGTGCTTTGGGGACGCTGCTCTGACTGCTGTGGAACCACTGCTGACCCAGTGGGCTTTCCGTTAGACGCCATCCCTCCTTTCTCCCATCCTCTCGCCTCCTACTCTATGCTTGTGGCGGAGCTGGGTGGGAAGGGAGTGAATGGAAGGATCCGGGCCCTCCTTGTCCGTGTTGGGTGCTGTTTCTGTGCAGACGTGCTGGGTCATATTTTCCAGCACCTTCTCCGAATCACCGATGTCCCGAGGTGTCCGGGACTCTGGTCTTATCTAACACATGAGTTGGAGTAGGCCAGGCGTCCCTCCCTCGGGATGTTCCTACGGTCCCTGCATGGCCTCATCTGGCCCCACATGAGGGCTCTCCCTGTGGAGAGGTTTGAATTCGTTGAGCCAGGCTGTAGGGAAATTCCAGCCACACAGTCTTACCTGGAATGACATCAACACTGAACATTGGGCTCCCAGAGTTTTCAGTGTTCTGGGACACACTTCTGTCCTTCCCTGTGGATGTAGAAGCCTGGTCTGAGCTTCACTAAAACCCAGACCCACAGAGTTTGTGTGTAAACAAGTGAAGTGCAGACCCACGGAGTTAGTGTGTAAACGGGCGGAGCGCAGACCTACGGCGTTAGTGTGTGCAGAGTGACGCACAGACCCAGGGCGTGAGTAAACAAGTGACGCGCAGACCCACGGCGTGTGTAAATGAGTGGAGCGCAGACCCACGGAGTTAGTGCGTAGACGTGTGCAGTGCAGCGCATTGGCAGGCCCGCACATGAGACGCTTAAAGTTAGAGTTATGTTTTCCAAAGCCATTCTTGCTTTCCTTTTGTGTTCCGTTAGAATGTTCTGTGTCCAAATACCCCTTGGCATTTGGATAGATTTAAAGTGATAGGGATAAGAAGCTATGGCGCAGTCACACACGGGTAGGATTAAGTTACGGTGGTGGTGGCCGCTGACTGGGGAAGCCGTGTTACATCATCCTGTTTCCCTGACGAGTCCTGTGCCTGTCCTCGGCTGATTCACGGAATTCTAAGAACGACCCTCCTGTTGTTTGTTAGGAGAGTCTAGCTTCAAACTCCAGCCCGAGCCCTGGGTGCTACCACGTCACAGCTGGTGTTATATAGGTCTATAATGGTTTATAAGTTTATAATGGTGTACAGACACCAAAAAAACTCACTGCAAGTAAATTTCAAAAGTGTTAACAAATTATCTAATTTCTAGAAGACCAAAGACAGTCAAGGAACAGCTAACCTATATGCAGTTACCTACTGTTACTGAAGTTATCTGCAGTTACTGCAACCTAGTAAAAACCAGAACCGGTAGCAGAAAATCTTCTTTATTGAACAGTACCTGAACCAAGTGGCCCTATTGAGAAATTCTTCCACGTTCATGGAAATTCTTCTGGAGAACAGAAAGGGAAGATACACCCTCTGACGCATTATGTGCGGATAGATAGCTTACTGCCGAAACGAAAATCTGGCCAGAAAACAGGAAGATTGCATATCATAGGCCAAAGAATCATGGAGATTGTGGCCAATTTTTTAAACAAAATATTAGTAAACTGAATTTAGCAATACATGCAGATAATCATACATGATGATAAAATTCATAGTCTAGCAATGAGGGCTGATTTCATGTTAAAAACATTAGAAAATCATGATATGTGATTGAAATTAAAAAAAAAACTGCCAATGTCTTAAAGGCAGAATTAAGTACCGTGTTGATGAAAGTTAACCTTATATATTCAGAAGAAGTATCTGGCAAAATTTAGCATCCATCATGCCATAAAATTCTTAGCAAAGTATAAACAAAAGGGTTTCCTCCCCTTAATTTGACACAGGGTGTGACACAAAACCCACAAAGAGGGACTCTGTAAGCTTTGCCTCTGAGCCAGCGGCCAGCACTTCCACCCAGCACGGGGCAGCACACTCAGGAGGAGAGTAGCATGAAAGGTGTAAAAGTTAGAAAAAGGTGACCGGGCTGGGCGTGGTGGCTCACGCCTGTAATCCCAGCACTTTGGGAAGCCGAGGTGGGCGGATCACAAGGTCAAGAGATGGAGACTATCCTGGCCAACCTGGTGAAACCCCATCTCTACTAAAAATACAAAAATTAGCTGGGCGTGGTGGCAGGTGCCTGTAGTCCCAGCTACTCGGGAGGCTGATGCAGGAGAATCGCTTGAACCAGGAGGAGGAGGTTGCAGTGAGCCGAGATCGCACCACTGCACTCCAGCCTGGCGCCTGGTGACAGAGTGAGACTCTGTCTCAAAAATAAAGGAAAAAAAAGAGGTGAATCAGCAGAAGATATGGTTTACCCAGAGGATAAATTATTAGAGAATTGAGAAAGATCAGCCCTTGCAAGATGCGTGTGAAGAAACTTTTCCACATGTAGACAAGCAGGCGCCCCGGTCCCTGCCCTGGAGGAGCTCGTGCCCGGAGGGTCTGTCATAGCTGCCCCGCCTGGGATAGCCCGTGGCGAGTGCACAGTGGATGGAGAAACTGATTCTTGTGCTGGGAGGCCGCAGGGCTTGTGCTGGCCACACGGCAGTGCAGAGCCTGGGGAAGGTTCTGTTCCTCCTACTCCCTCGTCCAGGCCCTCCTACCGTCTGGTGTTCTTCCTGGCCTGGGCCATATCTTTGACCTCATGTGTCCTTCCTTGTCCATCCCCAGAGCCCAAGGCCGTGTTTGCCAAGGAGCAGCCAGCGCGCAGGGAGGTGCAGGCTGAGGCGGGGGCCCGTGCCACGCTGAGCTGCGAGGTGGCCCAGGCCCAGACGGAGGTGACGTGGTACAAGGACGGGAAGAAGCTGAGCTCCAGCTCGAAGGTGCGCGTGGAGGCTGCGGGCTGCACGCGGAGGCTGGTGGTGCAGGAGACGGGCCAGGCAGACGCCGGGGAGTACAGCTGCGAGGCCGGGGGCCAGAGGGTCTCCTTCCGCCTGCAGGTGGCAGGTCAGTGCTTTGGGATGGCTATTGCACCTCACCTGGAGCTGATGGCCACATTGCATGGCCCCTGAGATCCTGGATGGTGGCTGATGGTGCTCAGGACTGCACTGGGCTGTCCTTGAAGAGCAATGGGCATCAGGAGTGCCAGGTGGCATTAGGGTGGCCCTGATGGGGGGCAGGGCTGGTTCAGGGATGCCAGGGTCCCCTCTCATGCCAACTTACCTCTACCCAGAGCCGGAGCCCCTAATTTCGGAGAGACCCAGCCGCAGGGAGCCTCTGGTGGTCAAGGAGCATGAGGACATTGTGCTCACTGCCACGCTGGCCACACCCTCCGTGGCTGCAGTGACTTGGCTCAAGGATGGCATGGAGATTCGCCGCAGCAAGCGGCATGAAACAGCCAGCCAGGGGAACAGCCACACCCTGACCGTGCATGGCGCCCAGGTGCTGGACAGCGCAGTCTACAGTTGCCGCGTGGGCGCAGAGGGGCAGGACTTCCCTGTGCAGGTGGAAGGTGAGCCGGGCAGGGGCGGGGACTCCTCCAGACCCTTCAGTCCCAGAGCTGGGCAGGGGCCAAGCTGGGTCTGTGCGGAGCCTGGCTGATGTCCCCTTCCTGCCCACAGAGGTGGCTGCCAAGTTCTGCCGGCCTCTGGAGCCCGTGTCTGGTGAGCTGGGCAGTGCAGTCACGCTGGCCTGTGAGCTGAGCCCGGCGTGTGCAGAGGTGGTGTGGCGCTGCGGCAGCACGCAGCTTCGGGCGGGCAAGCGCTTCCAGATGGTGGCCGAGGGGCCCATGCGCTCACTGACTGTCTTGGGGCTGCGTGCAGAGGACGCGGGGGAATACGTGTGCGAGAGCCGTGATGACCGCACCAGTGCGCAGCTCACTGTCAATGGTATGTGAGGGGCCAAGTGTCCCTATCCAGGGTGGCTTCCTGGAGGAGGTGGCCTTTGGCACTCCTGCAGCGTGGGGGCTGTGCTGGTCCTGTGCGCCCACCTCTTAAGCAGCACTCCTGTCCACAGTGCCCCGAGAGGCGAAGTTTACATCTGGGCTGAGTGCTGTGGTTGCGGAGGAGGGCTGCGAGGCCACCTTCCAGTGTGTGGTGTCCCCCAGTGACGTGGCAGTCATGTGGTTCCGGGACGGTGCCCTGCTGCAGCCCAGCCAGAAGTTTGCCATATCACAGAGTGGTGCCAGCCACAGCCTGACCATCTCGAGCCTGGCACTGGAGGATGCAGGCCAGATCACCGCGGAGGCTGAAGGTGCCTCATCCTCAGCTGCCCTGAGGGTCCGAGGTGAGCGCAGGGCACAGCAGGACCCACCTGGCTGGCCGGGGCTCCTTGCACAGGCACCTCCCCCATGGACTGGTCCTGCATGGGCACCTGGCACTGCTGTCCTGAGTCCGGCTGGTCTGGCTGACCTCAGGGGACACGGGATGTGTGGGCTGCAGAGAGGAGACTCAGACAGATTGGATGGGCCAGGTAGCTTCTCTGGATGTAGAGAAGGTACAATCCTGCAGGTGCACCTGGTGGGGAATGGGTAGAGGTTGAGGCAATCCAGGAAGGCTTTCTGGAGGAGGTGGGTCCATGCTTAGCCTGATGGATGGCAGGGGAGAGAGAGTGGGGTTAGCAGCAGTGCAGGCAGTGACATGAGCTTCCCATGCAGCTGAAGCCAGCAGCCAGAACTTGCCCTGAAGGGAAGTGGGAGTCATGGCAGGTTCTGGAGTAAAGGAGGGACACAGCAGATTCACCTTTGTGGTGTTCACGGGCGGGCTGAGGCAGAGAGGCCCGCCGGCACTTCCTTAACCCACACAGGAGTCCTGGGGCTTTGCTAAACCACTGTCGCACCTGGTCAGGGCCATGCCTAGGAGAGTTCGAGGCCCCTGGCCTGGCGTCTTGTTCAGAGCAGGGGAGCTGGGGGTGGGAGCGGGGCTTAGAGAAGCTTCTGGGCTTCCTCCCTAGTCTGCTCCCCAGCTTGGAGAGGGACCTGGGTGAGGTGTGCAGCTCGGCCCGAACCCGGCTCAGGGCAGCCTCTAGGGCTGGATGGGCCCTCTGTGCCTTGGCTTGCCCATGGAGGAGGGCCAGGGCCGCCATGACCTCGCTTCTCCCACGACTCCAGAGGCGCCCGTGCTGTTCAGAAAGAAGCTGGAGCCGCAGACGGTGCAGGAGCGGAGCTCGGTGACCCTGGAGGTGGAGCTGACGCGGCCCTGGCCGGAGCTGAGGTGGACGCGGAACGCGGTGGCCCTGGTGCCGGGAAAGAACGTGGAGATCCACGCCGAGGGCGCCCGCCACCGCCTGGTTCTGCACAACGTGGGTTTTGCCGACCGTGGCTTCTTCGGCTGCGAGACCCCCGACGACAAGACGCAGGCCAAACTCACCGTGGAGAGTGAGCCGCGGGCGGGAGTGCTGGGGCATTGCGGAGGAGGGCGGTGGGGCACTGAGGGGAGGGGGCAGGAGCAAGGCTGGGCACTGAGGAAAGGGGGGAGGAGGGAGGAGGGAGAGATACTGAAGGAAGCAGGGAGGAGGGGCACTGAGGGGAGGGGCGGGCCCTGTGGGCAGGTCCTAAGGGTGGGGGAGGGGCAGGCCTCCCGCAGGAGGGGCGAGCCCTGGGGGTGGGGGTGGGGCAGCTGCCAGGGCCCTCCCTGAGCTCCTGGGGAAGCTGACTGTGCCCAAGGGGTCTGAGGTGAGGGTCTCAGAGCAGTGGCTGACCCACGCCCGTATGTGCACCGCAGTGCGTCAGGTGCGGCTGGTCCGGGGCCTGCAGGCGGTGGAAGCGCAGGAGCAGGGCACGGCGACCATGGAGGTGTGGCTGTCGCACGCGGACGTGGAGGGCAGCTGGACTCGAGACGGTCTGCGGCTCCAGCAGGGGCCCACGTGCCACCTGGCTGTGCAGGGCCCCACACACACCCTCACGCTCTCTGGGCTGCGGCCTGAGGACAGTGGCCTTGTGGTCTTCAAGGCAGAAGGCGTGCACACGTCAGCACAGCTCGTGGTCACTGGTGCGTGGGGGAGCCGGCGGGACACAGCACAGAGCACGCCCACCTGTCCCAAGGGGGTCCTGGGGAGGCTCGTGGGGACTGTGAGGACCTGAGTGAGCCAGCCCCATATAATTCCATCCAGCTCGGGCACTGCCCCACGCTTGTCCCCGTCCCCGTCCCCACCCTGAAGGCTCCTCCAAGCCCTTTGTCTCCTCTCACCTCCCGCTCCCACCTCCCCAGAGCTACCCGTGAGCTTCAGCCGCCCGCTGCAGGACGTGGTGACCACCGAGAAGGAGAAGGTCACCCTGGAGTGCGAGCTGTCTCGTCCTAATGTGGATGTGCGCTGGCTGAAGGTGCTTTCCCGCCCCCCGCCGCCCAACTCCGTCGCCTCCTCCCCCCCCCACATGGGTGGGCCCGAGTGGGACCCCAGGACTGAGCCACCTGAGCGCCTGACGGGGCCTCTGTGCTCCTCAGGACGGTGTGGAGCTGCGGGCTGGCAAGACAGTGGGCATCACGGCCCAGGGCGCCTGCAGGAGCCTCACTATTTACCGGTGCGAGTTCACAGATCAGGGCGTGTATGTGTGCGATGCCCATGACGCCCAGAGCTCCGCCTCCGTGAAGGTGCAAGGTGAGGGCTGCATGGCGCACGTGGCGCGTGGCAGGTGTGGGCACCTCCTGCTGTCCTCCGTGGTCCCCAGCCAGGGGCTTGGCCACTCTGCTTCCATCCTCATGACCCTCATCGTGCTGGGGCGCTGGGTGGGGGGCACCAGGCGGGGGCTGCTGGGAGCGGCTCCGTGCACCCGAGGGTGGCTGGCAGGGCCTTCCTTGCCACCCCAGGCCGCAGCATCCAGATCGTGAGGCCCCTGGAGGATGCGGAAGTGATGGAGAAGGACGGTGCCACCTTCTCCTGCGCGGTCTCCCACGACGAAGTGCCTGGCCAGTGGTTCTGGGAGGGCAGCAAACTGCGTCCCAGCGAGAACGTGCGCATCCGCCAGGAAGGTGTGAGGGCAGGCGGCTGTGGTGGGCGTGGCCGGCCCGGGGCCCCCTCTGCCCCACCCATGCTGAGCAGCCCTTGTCCCCAGGAAGGACATACACCCTCATCTACCGGAGAGTCCTGGCAGAAGATGCAGGAGAGATCAAATTTGTAGCCGAAAATGCAGAATCGCGAGCCCAGCTCCGAGTGAAGGGTGAGGTGGGGACTGGAGGGGCACGGGGCCTGGATGGTGTGTGTGTGGCTGGCTGGCTCAGCTCAGGCCCGGACACCCCAGGCCGGCCCTCAGGACCGGGACCGCAAGGACTCACAGGAGGGAAAGGGGTGTCACCTCCTTGGCAGGAAGATAAGGGCCGGAGAAGCAGCCATGAGGGGATTCTTGCTTAAAACTAGGGTCCTGATGAATTCTCCCTTGGGCTGCAGCGAGTGCTGGAGAGTCCAGGCTTGAGGCCCTGCCAGGGTGGGGGTGGTGGGGGGGTTCCACCTGGTGGCCCTGAGGAGGAGGATGGATGGGGGGAATGGTGCTGGGGCGGCAGGGAGGGAGGCTCTGTAGATGGGAGGGGTGGGGACGGGCGGCTGGGGCAAGCCAGAGGTTTGTGGGGAGGGACGTGAGTTCCTGGGGCTGAGCTAGGGTATGCAGTTCTGGTGCTGAAGTGGGGGCTTGGGGAGAGGACTGGAGTGGGTGGGGCTACCTGGGCAGGGCCTGCCCTGCTCTGGGCGGGGCCTGGGCAGTGGAAATGGGAATGTGGGCTACGCTGTGGGAAGGAGGGTAGCCACGGAGGCAGGTGCACTCCCCTTGCTGTTGGTCAGCTCTGTGCAGCTGGTCCTAGCACAGCTCCGAGGGGCACACTCCGCCTGACCACCTGCTGGCCCCTGGTGGGCAGACATGGGCTGTTGGGGCCTAGTGGGGTCCAGGCCTTTGGCTGTCCAAGACCCCCAGTGCCTTGTCAGAGCCTGGGCCTGGGAGCCCTGAGCACCGTCTCTGACCACCCCACACCCCCACCACACTCACAGAGCTGCCAGTGACCCTCGTGCGCCCGCTGCGGGACAAGATTGCCATGGAGAAGCACCGTGGCGTGCTGGAGTGTCAGGTGTCCCGGGCCAGCGCCCAGGTGCGGTGGTTCAAGGGCAGTCAGGAGCTGCAGCCCGGGCCCAAGTACGAGCTGGTCAGTGATGGCCTCTACCGCAAGCTGGTCATCAGCGACGTCCAGCCGGAGGACGAGGACACCTACACCTGCGATGCCGGTGACGTCAGGACCAGCGCACAGTTCTTTGTGGAAGGTGCGGGCAGGAGGGCAGCTCTGCAGGTCGCTTTTGTGTGTGGGCGTGTCTTCTGGGGTCATGGTTTGCCCTGCGCTCCTGGAGACGCTGGGTCCAGGTAGCTCAGGAGGATGCCAGCGTGCACGTGGCGGGCAGGGGCTTGATCCCAGGAAGGAACCTGCTGGAGGGGCAGCCTGTCCTTTCTGCAGGACCCGCCAGTGCCGGCTCCTCCCCACAGAGCAGTCCATCACCATCGTGCGGGGTCTGCAGGACGTGACGGTGATGGAGCCCGCCCCTGCCTGGTTTGAGTGTGAGACCTCCATCCCCTCAGTGCGGCCACCTAAGTGGCTCCTGGGGAAGACAGTGCTGCAGGATGGGGGGAACGTGGGCCTGGAGCAGGAGGGCACGGTGCACCGGCTGACGCTGCGGCGGACCTGCTCCACCATGACCGGGCCCGTGCATTTCACCATCGGCAAGTCCCGCTCCTCTGCCCGCCTGGTGGTCTCAGGTGAGCTCTCGCCCCGGCGGGTGGACGTGGGGCAGAGCCACAAGAGGACAAGGCTCAGGGCTGCTAGAAGGCCTGGATGGGGCTGTGGGTGGGTACAGGGCAGGGCCGTGGAGGAGATGGCTCAGGGCAGTGAGTGGGCACTATTCAGGGTCACGAATGGATGTTGCTCAGGGCCGGGGGAAGATAGTTCACGGAACGGTGGACACAGCTGTTGGAAATAGATGCTAGGTGCCGAAAGGAAAAATCAGCACTGAGACAAAGGATCTTTCCGAAACGCAATTTTTATTTTCTGGACGCAGGAAGGGGACCCTCACTAGCTATCATGCCACGAAAGTACAATGAACAAAGGAAAACACACACACGTATCCCTTACACATTTGGTGGTGTCCTTACTGCTGTGTCTGATCTCCGTTGGCTGGAGCCAGACCTCACCATCTAAACTAAAACCCGATTGGCTAACACCTTAAAACTTTCTAAACAGGTGAAAGCAATGGAGAGCTGGGCCATGCCTGTGAGCACGTCCAGCATGGATATCTTGGTTAAAGTACAAGGACATAGAATGTACCACGTGCCTGTAAGCATGGCATGTCTAACAGCTACATAGGATGGGGCTTAGCAGAGTTATTAGCACACTTATAATTTAACAAGAAAGAAAACTGTAAAAAGAAACTTTTCTACTTCCTGCGGCAGCTCAGGGCCAGGAGAGGACTTGGTTCAGGGCCATAGGCGAGTAGGCTCAGGGCTTGGCCAGTAGGGCAGGGTGATTGGTTCCTGTGGCCCTGTGACCCAGCCTGTCCCCACTCCCTGCAGACATTCCTGTAGTCCTCACACGGCCGTTGGAGCCCAAGACAGGCCGTGAGCTGCAGTCAGTGGTCCTCTCCTGCGACTTCCGGCCGCCCCCCAAGGCTGTGCAGTGGTACAAGGATGACACGCCCCTGTCTCCCTCTGAGAAGTTCAGGATGAGCCTGGAGGGTCAGATGGCCGAGCTGCGCATCCTCCGGCTGGTGCCTGCTGATACCGGTGTCTACCAGTGCCAGGCTGGCAGTGCCCACAGCAGCACTGAGGTCACTGTGGAAGGTAGGGCATGAGGGGCACAGGCCACCGAGAGGGTCTGGGGAGGGGTTGCCTGGTGATGCGGGTGCTGAGGCCCGCTGTGTCCTTGCAGCGCGGGAGGTGGCAGTGATAGAGCCGCTGCAGGACGTGGAGGCCATGGAGGAGGGCCGGGCCAGCTTCTCCTGTGAGCTGTCCCACGAGGACGAGGAGGTTGAGTGGTCGCTCAATGGGACGCCCCTGTACAACGACAGCTTCCATGAGATCTCCCACGAGGGCCGGCGCCACAGCCTGGTGCTGAAGAGCGTCCAGAGGGCCGACGCGGGCACGGTGCGCGCCTCCTCCCGCAAGGTGTCCACCTCCGCCCACCTGGAGGTCCGAGGTGAGCCGTCCCTCGAGCCTGCGGAGGCCCCCAGTAGGGATGGGACGTCACTGGGCTCTCCTCACCTTCGCTCCTCCTGCAGCGAAGCCGGTCGTGTTCCTGAAGGCGCTGGATGACCTGTCCGCCGAGGAGCGCAGCACCCTGGCCCTGCAGTGTGAGGTCTCTGACCCCGAGGCCCATGTGGTGTGGCGCAAAGATGGCGTGCAGCTGGGCCCCAGCGACAAGTATGACTTCCTGCACACGGTGGGCACTCGGGGGCTCGTGGTGCACGACCTGAGCCCTGAGGACGCCGGCCTGTACACCTGCCATGTGGGCTCCGAGGAGACCCGGGCCCGGGTCAGCGTGCACGGTGTGTGGCTGCAGGCAGAGGTCCAGGAAGGGGGGCGTGCTGGGCGTGGGTGTGGGACGGGCCACTACCTGGGTGGCCCACATCATTCTCCGAGATTGAGGGGCTGCTCTGCTGAGCTGGAGAGGCCAGGGGGACCTCCTAGGGGAACCATGGCTTGACGTGGTCCTGTGAGGCCGGGTGCAGGCAGGTAAACCTGGGGGTGATGGGTCCCGGAGCCAGGGTTGGAGGCTGCGCTCTCCCTGCACAGTGTGCTCCAAGGGGCACGGCCAGGGGTATTGCCCTGAACCAGGAGCCGTGTCTGCATGGAAGCCATTAGGCAAGTGTGGGGGCACCAGTGGGGATGACCAGGGAAAGGCCGAGATGCCGGGCAGGGGCCATGAGTAGGTCACATCTCTGTCCTTCATGGGGCCCGAGCAAGACCCCAAGGCCACGGGGCTGGCAGGGTGGAGCCATCCCCAAACCCAGTCTTGCAGCCTTGGGGGCGTGCGTGCCCTGGAGCCTGCCTGCTTCTCAGGGGCAGGTCCCTCAACTGCAGGGCAGCTACCTGGCCCCCGTGTGTGCCCACTGTCCTGGCTCCACTCCTGGGAATCCCCATCCCGGTCCCAGTGGCATCCTGGTGTGGGTGACAGGTGGTGTAACAGGCCTGCTCACTGGTCCCTGACAGTCTTGTAACTAGATGGGGAAGGGGCAGGAGGCTGGTGAGTTTGTCCTGGAGCTGGGTCCAGACTGCCTGGCAGCCCCTTGTCCAGGGTCCCGTGCCTCCTCTCCTCCCTGTGGCCACCGCGGGTCCTCCCTCTCCCTGCTACCCTGATTGGAGCTCAGAGCTGTTGGTTATGCAGATGCCAGGGTGCGGCCAGCTCCCGCAGAGGGGCATCTGCTCATTGGCTGAGGCAGTGTCCCACCCTCCCCGTCGGGGCCTGGCCTCTCCCAAGGTCTGGTCCCTCTGAAGGACCAGGGGGACCCGGCCCCTCCTGGGGTCTGGTCTCTGCAAGATCTGATCTCTCCCAGGGTCTGGCCCAGGGCAGTGCCACCCTCTTGGCTGGCCTGACAGTCTCCCATGGCCTGCAGATCTGCACGTGGGCATCACCAGGAGGCTGAAGACCACGGAGGTGCTGGAGGGGGAGAGCTGCAGCTTTGAGTGCGTCCTGTCTCACGAGAGCGCCAGTGACCCAGCCACGTGGACGGTCAGTGGGAAGACGGTGGGCAGCTCTAGCCGCTTCCAGGCCACACGGCAGGGCCGAAAATACATGCTGCTGGTCCGGGAGGCTGCGCCAAGTGATGCCGGGGAGGTGGTCTTCTCTGTGCGGGGCCTCACCTCCAAGGCCTCACTCATCGTCAAAGGTGGGTGGGGCCTGCCGGACGGGGACTGGTCACCTGGGCCAGGGGGTGGGGAGCATGGGCCTGTCCCCAGGGGTCCAGGAGCTGGTCTTCCCTGGCTGCAGAAGCCACTGGGGGTGCTTTTGGGGCCTGCCTCCCGCAACCGCAGCTGAGCTCCCCTTCTGGAAGCCTCGGGGCCTGAGGCACCTGCTGGGTGCTGGGGGCAGTTCTGATGTGGCGGCGGGGCCACACTCGTAGCTCTGGTGCAGGCCTGGATTCTGGTCCAATCCGTGGTCCGCGTGCCCTGAGCGCTCGGTAGCTCCCAGAGCTGGGGCTCACGGGGCCCCTCTGGCAGCACCGGCCTGAGGCCCCAGCCACGGGCTCCGCTGATATCATCGCCAGTGCCTGAGTTCACGCCCCTGATGCACATGGTTGGTATAGCTCGGCGGGCGGGGCTCGTTCCCAGGACGCCGACCACAGCCATACTGAGTCATCAGCCTGAAAGATGCCAACAGATAAAATTCTGTGGTGGTTGTTCTTCCTGCCTCCCGAGTCCCACGCTGGTGACAGTGGGGACACTGGCATTCCAGGACTCTGAGGCTCCCGAGGGCGGCGGTTCCAGAGTTTGAGGGGTGCAGGTTCTGTTGTCTTAGTCACCAGAGAGCGAGCGTTCCCAAACGCTTGTCCTCGCCCCAGTCCTGGTCTTGGCGGAGGTGGGAGGTTTTGGCCAGGTCTGTGCCTGGGGCCGTGGCTGCAGTCATCTGTGGCTGGTGCCATGGCCCTGGCTGGGCCTCAAGAGCAGTTGTCCCTGCTCCCTTCAGAGAGGCCGGTGGCCATCATGAAGCCCCTGGAAGACCAGCGGGCGGCACCAGGGGAGGACGTGGAGCTGCGCTGTGAGCTGTCACGGGCGGGCACCCCCGTGCGCTGGCTGAAGGATGGGAAGGCCATCCGCAAGAGCCAGAAGTATGATGTGGTCTGCGAGGGCACGGTGACCACGCTGCTTGTCCGTGGGGCGTCGCTCAAGGATGTGGGCGAATACACGTGTGAGGTGGAGGCTTGCAAGAGCATAGCCAGACTCCGCGTGGAAGGTACACACTGCGGGAGCCCCACGCGTGGCCCTGGAGTGGCCTTGCTTCCCTGGCGGGGCATGGGGCCACCCCTGCAGCCCGAGCTGCTCTGTCCCAGCTGGAAGGGCTCGCCCAGGTCCCAGCGCTTCTGCAGCCAGGCCTGGAAGATAACGGGGCCAGCATGGGATCTGCGCGGGCCTCACACCCCACCTTTCTGCTTCCATCTCCCGGCCCCAGAAAAAGCAAACCGCTTCACAGAGGAGCTGGCCGACCTGCAGGTGGAGGAGAGAGGCACAGCTGTGTTCACGTGCAAGACGGAGTGCCCCGCGGCCACCGTGACCTGGCGCAAGGGTGCCTCGGAGCTTCGGGCCTCAGGGAAGTACCAGCTCAGCAAGGAGGGCCTGACCCTGCGGCTCACCATCAGCGCCCTGGAGAAGGCAGACAGCGACACCTACACCTGCGACATCAGCCAGGCCCAGACCCAGGCCCGGCTCCTGGTGCAAGGTGAGGCGGCCGAGTGTGCGCGGCCCAGTCTTTGAATGGCTCTGGAGACTTGGCAGTGGACAGGCCCAGCTTCAGTTTCCTATCACAAGGGTAGTGGGGTGCTCCCTGGGTGGCCGCTGAGAATGGCTGTGAATGAACTGCCAGCCCTCACTTCCACATATGTTTATTCAGTCACTGTGTTTCTCCCAAGTGCGCGGGTGCCTGGCCCCATGCGTGAGCTCTGGTGTGTCTGCACACACAGCCTGTCACCCTTGTCCCAGAGGGACAGCTTGACTTGGCCGTGCCAGGCAGCCTCAGATGCCCCCAGGGAAGAGCTGATGGTCATTAGAGTTGTCATTGAGGGTTACACTGGCCTCTTCGTCTTTCTCTTGCTGCTTATGACAGAATGCCTGAAACTGGGTCATTTATAAAGGAAGGTAATTTACTTCTTACAGCTCTGCAGACTGGGAAGTCCAAGGTCAAGGGCCACATCTGGTGAGGGTCCTCTTGCTTCAGGGACTCTCTGCAGAATCCCCAGGAGGTGGCACATGGCATCCCATGGAGAGGGGGCTGGGGTGCCAGCTCGGGCCTCTCTTCATCTTCTTTTAAAGCCACCACTCCTGTGACAGCGCTCTAACCCGTTAAGCCATTGATCCGTGAATGGATTAATCCATTCCTGAGGGCAGAGCCTGCTCACCCAATCCCTGCGTAAAAGCCCCACCTCTTTATGTTGCCACATCGGGATTAGGTTTCAACATGAGTGTCCAGGGGGACACTCAATCCGAGCAGGTGACTTTTTGATCTTACTGTTTGCCTCTGTGGTTGAGTGGCAGGCAGAGTGAGAACTGTCCTTCTCTCCATGCTATAGATAAGAAAACTGAAGTTTGAGTGGGTCCATGGCCAGGGCAAGGTCAGGGGGCACACTGGCATCAGGGCAGGCGAGGCCCAGCCCCTAACTGAAGCCTCCACTTGGCTCTGGGGTCCTGGTCTGGTGTCCAGACCGGAGTTTGCAGAAGGTCCCTGCTGGGGTCTGACCACAGAGCGTTCACAGGGCCCTGTAAATGAAAGGCCCCAGCCTTGATCATCAGAAGTAACACAAACTAGGCTTCATCACTGATTTCTCCTCTGCAATGGATTTGGTGACCCTGGTGAAAGCATTCTGTTAGCACAGTAAAGCTCCATGATCTCAAGTTGGTATCCATAGTTAATGTTTTAAAAAGCTATCAAAAGTGGCTGGGCGTGGTGGCTCATGCCTGTAATCCCAGCACTTCCGGAAGCCGAGGCGGGCAGATCATGAGGTTAGGAGTTTGAGACCAGGCTGGCCAACATAGTGAAACCCTGTCTCTACTAAAAATACAAAAAATTAGCTGAGTGTGGTAGGTATGCCCCTGTAGTCCCAGCTACTCTGGAGGCTGAGGCAGGAGAATTGTGTGAACCCGGGAGGCGGTGGTTGCAGTGAGCCGAGATTGCACCACTGCACTCCAGCCTGGGCGACAGTGCGAGAGTCTGTCTCAAAAAAAAAAAAAGAAAGAAAAAAAGCCATCAAAAGTGAAAGTCATAAGATAGCAAAAGTTTAACATGGCTGGGTGTGGTGGCTCATGCCTGTAATCCAAGTACTTTGAGAGGCCGAGGTGAGTGGATCACAAGGTCAGGAGTTCAAGACCAGCCTGGCCAACATGGTGAAACCCCATCGCTACTAAAAATACAAAAATTAGTCAGGTGTGGTGGCGCACTCCATCTCAAAAAAAGAAAAGTTTAACATCGGAGGATGGGGGCCGGCCTGGTCAGGGAGGCCAAGCTGCTTCCTCGTGTGCCGTCCGCTGATGAGAGCTTTTGTCTGTGCGTCGCCAGGCGGGGTCGGCTTCTGTGGAGTCCTGCCTGAGGGGCACTGCGTACACAGAAGGAATCGGGATCCAGGACCCGTCTCGATATTCATAAATGGTCGTCTCTTACCATGCCTATTTCAACAGCCAAAAAGCCTCGTTTCTGAGAATTCACATTTTCCATCTTCCAATCATTTGATTTAAATTTCAACACAACCGTAGCTTTATTTATTTTTGAGACAGAGTCTTCCTCTGTCGCCCAGGCTGGAGTGCAATGGTGCGATCTCAGTTCACTGCAACCTCAGCCTCCCGGGTTCAAGCGATTCTCCAGCCTCCTGAGTAGGTGGGACTACAGGCACGTGGCATCGCGCCTGGCTAATTTTTTGTATTTTTAGTAGAGACGGGGTTTCATCATGTTGGCCAGGATGATCTCGAACTCCAGACCTTATGATCCGCCTGCCTCGGCCTCCCAAAGTGGTGGGACTACAGGCGTGAGCCACTGCACCTGGCATATTTTTTTTCACACTCCTGTTCCATCTGTTACTAGAAGAGTTAATTTCATGGCACAATTGTAATGACACACACAGCCGGCATTAGCAGGTTGGGAGCTGGCTGCTTCTGGGAGTACAGCTTGGAAAGAGGGCAGGAGTGCGCTGGCCTGGTTCTCAGCAGGCTGTGGACTTGCCCAGCAAGCCTTGCAGAAGGACTCCCGAGGTGCAGAGAGGCGGGCTCGGGGCTCCGAGTGGCCCTCAAGCAACTATCTTTGGACCGTTCAGCTCTGACCCACTTACTGTTTTTGGAGTTCTGTCCCTGCAAACTTGTTAAAACACAGCCACCCTGCTCTGTCCTGGGGAGCCCCGCTGGCTGAGCCTGCCCTGGACGGTGTGGGGCCCGAGCAGTCGGTACCTTTGCAGGCCGGCGGGTGCACATCATTGAGGACCTGGAGGACGTGGATGTGCAGGAGGGCTCCTCGGCCACCTTCCGTTGCCACATCTCCCCTGCCAACTACGAGCCTGTGCACTGGTTCCTGGACAAGACACCCCTGCACGCCAACGAGCTTAATGAGATTGAGGCCCAGCCCGGGGGCTACCATGTGCTGACGCTGCGGCAGCTGGCGCTGAAGGACTCCGGCACCATCTACTTTGAGGCGGGTGACCAGCGGGCCTCGGCTGCCCTGAGGGTCACTGGTGGGTCACATGCCCATGTTGTCCACGTTGCTCAGGGCTGCAGCCAGGTGGAGAGGTGGACATAGCTCAGCCAAGTGCCTGGTGTCCCTGGGCTCATAGAGAAGGCCCCTTCGGCTTTCTGGGGGGCGGGGGAGCTCGGAAGGCCGAATTGGGCTCTTTTGGGATGAATTCTTCTGCGTGGTTTGCAGAAGTGTGCTCGGCGTTGCCCGGGCCAGGAACCCCCCCGGCAGGGCAGGAGCCCCCTCACCGTGGTGAGGAGGTGGCGGGGTGATTGTGCGGAGCCTGCCCCGCTCTCTCCACAGCCCGTTCCATGGCCCCAGCACGAGGGTGGCTGGCGGGAGCCGAGCCAGGGTGTTGTCTGGTCCGCAGCAAGAGCCAGGGTTTCCCTGTCGGCCCCTCCAGCGGCAGTGTGACAGCGTCCCACATGCCCCTGCTTCTCTCTCTGTCCCCCAGAGAAGCCAAGCGTCTTCTCCCGGGAGCTCGCAGATGCCGCAGTCACAGAGGGTGAGGACTTGACCCTGGCGTGTGAGACCAGCACCCCCGACATCCCCGTGCACTGGACGAAGGACGGGAAGACCCTGCGGCCGTCCGCCCGGTGCCAGCTGAGCCACGAGGGACACCGGGCCCAGCTGCTCATCACCGGGGCCACCCTGCAGGACAGCGGACGCTACAAGTGTGAGGCTGGGGGCGCCTGCAGCAGCTCCATCGTCAGGGTGCATGGTGAGCCCCAGCTGCCCGAAGCCCAGCCACGGGCCAGGGGCGTGTGCACCCACAGGGAGAGGACCCAGGCTCCCGTGTATCCCGTGTATCCATGTGCTTCCTGGCGTTCCCTGGCACCTGGTCCACCCTGCTTGGCTCCTGCCCTGGCCTCTGCCACCTGCAGGAGCTGCCCTGCAAACCCTCTGCATTCCTGAAGGGCCATCCCTCTGCACGCCTGTGTGCCTATCTCCTTTTTTTTTGAGTTGGAGTTTCGCTCTTGTTGCCCAGGCAGGAGTGCAATGGCGCGATCTTGGCTCACCACAACCTCTGCCTCCTGGGTTTAAGCGATTCTCCTGCCTCAGCCTCCCGAGTAGCTGGGATTACAGGCATGTGCCACCAGGCCCAGCTAATATTTTTTGTATTTTTAGTAGAGATGGGGTTTCTCCATGTTGGGCAGGCTGTTCTTGAACTCTTGACCTCAGGTGATCTGCCTGCCTCAGCCTCCCAAAGTGCTGGGATTACAGGCATGAGCCACCGCACGCGGCCCTGATCTCTCTTCTTAGGAAGTGCAGCCACAGTGGCTTAGGGCCCACCGTGACCTCATTTGACCTTACTTCCCTCGTCACAACCACGCGCTGAGGTCTGGGCTAGGGCTTCCACCTGTGAATTTGGGGGGCACAGGTCCCTGACACCCACCCTTCTGTTCTCCCGCTTGATTCACCCTTTCTACCCCTCACCTTCAGAGCTGACTCTTTCCAGAAGTCCTGAGGTCCCTGCCACAGGCGCCACAGGAGAAGGGGGAGGCGGGCCTGCCGGCATCCTGCAGCCGATGTCCCCAGCCCTCCACCCCCTGCTGGGGACCCCTCGTGGACTTCAGGGCGGGGAGGGTGAGCTGAGCCCATGCCCGTCCGCAGCCCAGCCGGTGCGGTTCCGGGAGGCCCTGAAGGACCTGGAGGTGCTGGAGGGCGGTGCTGCCACCCTGCGCTGCATGCTGTCGTCTGTGGCCGCACCCGTGGAGTGGCGCTGCGGGGACAGCGTCCTGAGGCCAGGTGACAAATACAGCCTACGCCAGGAGGGCACCGTGCTGGAGCTGGTGGTCCGGGACCTGCGGCCGCAGGACAGTGGGCTATACTCATGCTCCTTCGGGGACCAGACGACTTCTGCCACCCTCACAGTGACAGGTAAGCATCTCTGTCCACCCTGCCCATGTGGCACAATGATGCCGCCTCCTCCAACCCAGGGGAACAAAGACGGTGCTCTCTGTGTCTGTCTGACCCTTCTGCAGCCCTGCCTGCTCAGTTCATTGGGAAACTGAGAAACAAGGAGGCCACGGAAGGGACCACGGCCACGCTGCGGTGTGAGCTGAGCAAGGCGGCCCCTGTGGAGTGGAGAAGGGGTTCTGAGACCCTTAGAGACGGGGACAGACATTGCCTGAGGCAGGACGGGGCCGTGTGTGAGCTGCAGATCCGCGGCCTGGCCGTGGCGGATGCCGGGGAGTACTCGTGCGTGTGTGGGGTGCAGAGGACCTCCGCTGTGCTCACTGTCAGGGGTAAGACCATGTGTCCAGAGCCATGTCCGGTGTCCAGTTCTTCACGTCTGCCGTCCCATTCCAGTCTCCCCGACTGTGCCGCGCTCTTCCCAGCACACCACAGAATCCCTTCCAGCTTTCTGGGCTGTGGAAGGAACCAGGGGAACCCGGCATCTCCAGCCAGACTCCCACCCTCCAGGCGCCCTGGGCATGTCCCGTGGGAGTTGTCTTATCCTCGTCTCACCATGGCCTGTCCCCCAGTGCTCCCCAGTGTCTGACCTCTTCTGCGCCTGTCTGTCCATCCCTCCCCAGCCATGCCTGCCCACTTCATAGGAAGACTGAGACACCAAGAGGCCACGGAAGGGGCCACGGCCACGCTGCGGTGTGAGCTGAGCAAGGTGGTCCCTGTGGAGTGGAGGAAGGGGCGCGAGAGCCTCAGAGATGGGGACAGACACGTCCTGAGGCAAGACGGGGCCGTGTGTGAGCTGCAGATCCGTGGCCTGGCCGTGGCGGATGCCGGGGAGTACTCGTGCGTGTGTGGGGAGGAGAGGACCTCCGCCACACTCACCGTGAAGGGTATTGACTGCCCCTGACCACATGCATGGGTGGTTGTGTCTGAGCGGTGCACATTCCTGCCTGTGCCCATGTCTGCGCTGTGGCCCTCCCTGTCTGTGTGTGGGTCCTTCATTCCTTTGGTAGGGATTCCCCACACCTGCTGAACAGGACTCGTCTCGGGCGGGAAGACAGCAGAGAAGAGAGGGCCATCCCAGCCCTACCGCGTCACAGGCAGAGACAGAGGATGTGGGGAGAACCAAATCACTGGAAGACTGAGATAACAGATCTTCCCCCAGGGAGACCCAAATCATTACGAGATGATATCACAGATCTTCTCTAGAGTAAACACCAGGGAGGCAGTAAGAAAGCAGGAGGAGCCCCGGGAGCAGAACACAGATGGGGGTGGGGGATGCAGGTGGGCTGGCGTGCACAGCCAGGGATGAGGGTCCTCTATGAGGAGGAGAGGGGCAGGGTGAGTGTGGGGAGGAGGTGATGGGTGAGTGTGAAGAGGAGGTGATGGGTGGACGTGGGGAGGAGGTGATGGGTGGGCGTGGGGAGGAGGTGACTGGGGGTGGGGGGGAGCAGATGGG
>CAUYQU010064695.1:0-83361 GCA_963574635.1 Cheracebus regulus | reverse complement strand
TCTTCTCAGACCACATAGGCATCACATCATTGTCTAGTAAAGTTATTTTCATATATCCTTTGATTGCAGTTCTGGCTTTCCCATAGCTCGACTGCCTCCAACGGGAAACTGTGTCCAGGCTCAAGCTCACCATATGGCGAGACCCAATTCCGAGGGGTCTCACTTGGGAACGAACACCACACAGTTATGGATCTTAAGGCACTAAAAGAATTATTTTACCCTGGTTTGTTTCCAGTGGAGATATGTGCACCTAAGGGAACTGTGAGCTCATTCTATCTGTATTCAGATTTCTATGAGAGCTCAGCCATAGGTGGTACCAGCTGATGGTGTAAATAGTTGAAGGTATTAACATAGCATGGAGGCAGTTTAGGGCTGAAAGAGGCCTTGGGACCAACTCTGTCATTGCGAATGAGGAGGGTGAAACTGAGGCTCAGAACCAGAGAACAGTGAAATCATGGGTACCTCCAGCACCAGTTATATATTGAATGCAAGGGCAGAAAATAGGAAACTGATGTGATGAGCAATCTCTCAGATCTAGTGTCACAAAATTGGCTTTGTGGAATTTATGTACTGGAGAATAAATTGGAAGTCTGAATAAAGAAGGCTGCTTTTGGGCTGGGAGGGGAACCTTGTTTTTGACTGAGCTTAAATGTCCTATAATTTGCTTTTTAGAACTAAAAGTTGAAACTATATTCCTTCCTGTCTTTTTATCTTACTTTCCCCCTCCGTCTCGGAGTTATGAAATGTTTTGGTGTTTGTTCTGATGCTTGATAAAGTAACAATAATTTTCCCCTTTGACTTTCCTTTCAATTTTGGGTAATTGAAATTTGATATCATGCATGGAGTGATTCATCTGCTGCATTTATATCTGGTCACTTAGGCAAGAAGCCTTGAATAAAAGCAATTATGTTGGGTGATTCCCAATTATCCACATGCAGCCTAAGCAGATCTGAGTCCTCTCAACTTTCCAGATGCCGTTTCAGGAAAAAGCGCAAAGCCCAACAGAAATGTACTGCTCTCAGCCAAAAGTCTCTTTCGGAACAAAGTTCTAGATAATAGTGATGCAACGGCTCAACCGGGGTTTCTCAGCCTCAGCACTCTTGCTGTTTTGGACTGGATAATTCTTTGTGGGAATGGCTGTCTGTTGCATTCTAGAATAATTAGCAGCTTCCCTAGCCCCTTGCTGCTAAAAGCCACTCATACTGCCTTAGTTTTAACAACCGAAAACGTTCCAGATATTGACAGATGTTCCCTGTGAGGCAAAGTCACCCCCAGTTGAGAATGCCTAATCTCAACCTACCTTATGTACTTGATGTTACTCTTTGGGGTTTGCATTTGGAAGCACACTCTGGAAACACATTACAGACATGTGGGTGAAAGGTAACCGGTGGTCTAGCTGTCTAAAATACGCTCAGTGATGTTCAATAAATGGGTCCCCTCCTTGTACACGTTGCTTTTAGGCACCCCATCCTGAAGACAGTCAATAGCCTGGCAAAGCGCTCCACATTTGAGAAAATACAGGTGAAAAAATTTAAAAATGGCTGCTCACATGACCAGCAGTTTTCAAAGCACTTTGAAATTAGGTCTCATATTGTCTCATAAAAGCCTCCTAGGTTATGTTACATGTCTGTTAATATTATTACCATCTTATAGATGAACACACTAAGTCACAATGAAAGTCACACAGCGGTTTGCATAAGAGATAGACTTAGAGCTCAAATCACTTGTAATCTCACAACAGTCATCAAAGAGGCTGTAGTGGAGAGTCGGGGTGTGTGGCTCAGGACGGCAGGCTTTCACATTTTAGTCCTATGATGACTAGCTGTCGGAAATGGGGCCAGTCATATAATCTCATTTTTCAGTTTCCTTTTACTTTTTTTTTTAATTTAAGCTTTTATTTATTATTTATTTATTTTTCACCTTGTATTTTAGTTTCTGGGGGTACATGTGCAGCTTTGTTACACAGGTAAATTATGTGTCACTGGGTTTTAGTGTATGAATATTCTTGTCACCCAGGTAGTGAGAAGAGCATCTAATAGGTAGTGTTTTTATCACTTCCCCTCTCCCACGCGACCCACCCTGGTATTTCCCAGTGTCCATTGTTCTCATTGTTATCTCCATGTGCACTCAATGGTTATTTAGCTTCTCTGCAGTGTTTGGGTTTCTATTCCTGCATAAATTCACTTAGGATAATGGCCTCTAGCTGCATCCATGTTGCTGCAAAGAACAGGATTTTGTTCATTTTTATGGCTGCATAGTATTACATGGTGTGCATGTACCATTTGGTTTTCTTATCTGTAAAGTAAGGACTATACATCATAAGTTTATAAGGCACTTTATGAGGTATATAAAATTGTGAATAATAAATGATCAGTGCTTGGTGTATAGCAAGCACACAAATATTAGGTATTATGTTGTTAATAAGAATGATTACACCAGCATTGTTATTAATCTGGAGAGGGAAGAATAGAAAGACAGACTGCCTATGTCTGGAGCTAAGATCCACCACTTATGCAGCCATGTGGCGACACATCTGTGATTCATCCTCTCTCTGCCTCCATTTTCTTGTCCACAGTGCGAGGATGATGGTATCTGACTCACCTCATGGGGTTGTGTGAGAATTAAATGCCACATAGTGAAGGATCACTGTATGTCAACAGTGAAAATAATAACAACAACACTGATACTGATGATGATAATTATTCAATAAGTTCATTGGTATTTTTTCCAGATTCAGCTAAATTTGAGCTTAGACTCAACATTTTGTCTGGTCCAACCTTTATCAGCCAGGATTTTGTTTGTAAGATAGAGAAAACAACACTTGTCATCTTAGAAAGGAATTGATTAGAACAATAATGCTGGAGAATCAGAGCCAGGCTGGAGGTCTGGGTCTGAAAAGTGAGCAGACGCCAGGGGAAGCCAGAAGCCTGGGCTCAGGAACTGTGCTGGGAGTCACCAGCAGGAGCAGCCTGGACTGCAGCACTGTCCCTGAGGGGAGAACTCTCATCAGGTCCCTGTATCCTTTGCTGCTTCTGGGAGAGTCAAGGGCCCAAAAGAGGGGTCTGCTCAGCTTCTCCTGGCTGCAGGGGCCTAGGAGAGAGGGTTGGCCTTTTTGGCCTCTGGGATGGCCCAGGCACAACTTCTCCCCAGAACTGTACAACACAGGGCTGGGCATGGTGACTCACACCTGTAATCCCAGCACTTTGGGAGGCTGAGGCTTGTGGATCACCTGAGGTCAGGAGTTTGAGACCAGTCTAGCCAACAGGGTAAAATCCCGTCTCTACTAAAAATACAAAAATTAGCTGGGTGTGTTGGTGGGTGCCTGCAATCCTAACTGCTGGGGAGGCCAAGGCAGAAGAATCGCTTGAACCTGGGAGGTGGAGGTTGCAGTGAACTGAGATTGCGCCATTGCACTCCAGCCTGGGCAACAAGAGCGAAATTCCGTTTCCAATTAAAAAAAAAAAAACACCAACAAACAAAAAAGAACTGTTCAACACAGGAGAAAGGCCCCTAAACAGAATTGGGGAGTATTATAAGGAGGCTTGTATGGTGGGAAGCCATGGGGCTATGGATGTCTCTTCAACTTTCCTACATATTTATTAGGGGGGAGAGAGAGCCAGGGCGGGGTGGGGGAGGGATTTCAGCTCTTAAAATTAATCACTATGGTACAACAAGCAACATTTTAATTTTTAAATGATACATTATGTAATTGACATAGATAAATTTATTTTTGTGTTTTATGGCCAAATATTTGTTTTGAATAAAGTCACAATCACTATGCTACTAGTGGGAATGAAAATGAGAAGTAATTGACTTTTTAAAGACAATTTAAATGGTAAAACAGAGAGAAGTTTAACTTATTTTTATTGAGTACTTACTATGCCCTGGATACTGGGCTGGGCTGAAGACTAAAGATGCAAAGAACATGGGTTCTTCAAAGCTAGTCATCCGTCAAAAGATGCACATATGTTAAAAAAAAACACAAAAACTCAATGTGACACAATGGGACAAGTGTTTTAATAAAGGCATTGTGCAAACTGCCTTGGAATAACAAAGAAAATACATAATTATGGTAATGATGTGAGCTTAGACTTGAAGTGACAATAAGCCAGGAAAGAAAGACAAGAGGGATTCCAGGAAGAGAAAAAGCAAAGATGGAAGAAAAATCAGAAGAAAGAGAAGAGGCTCAAATCCACAGCCTGTTCTAACTACTTGTCCTATCACGTCTCATTCTTTTTATTGTCATTTTATCACCTTTGTGATTTTTTTAAGAGTTAAAAGTGCTGTGTAATAGCTGTCCCATGAGACCCTGTTGAATGTGAAGAGCCATGTTTCTGGAATAACTTCCTTCAAGTCATATTTCTGAAAGCGCCCTCCATCTAGACCTGCCGTGGAGAAAGCCATTAGGCAGATACTGTTCAGGAAAGGGGAGGCATCGGCATTCAGAGCGAACACAAAATGTCTCCTCTGCCAATCTAATTCCATTTTATCATGCCCTTAAGCTCATTTTGATAAGACTTCAATGAGCAGGTCTGGCTCAGATTCAACTGTGGCTGTATCTGTTCTGAGAAAGCGCTGGAGAGGGTGGTACAATTGTGAAATGGATTAGCAGCCTTAATTACCTGCAAAAATTAATTAAGGTAAAGACAGGCAATAGAACAAATGATCCATGCAGATGATGAGAATAGTTCTAGATACATAAGATAAATATGCCTTTCTTTTTCTGCCTAATCACAGTGAAACCATTCCAAATTTATCTCCTTTGAAAAATTACGAAAATAAAATAGATTTCAAAAGGCAAGTGTAGTCTGATCTTAAAAGTGAGAAATGGCAATCCCAGATTTTGGCCCATTTAGATCAGGGATCAGGAAACTTCTTCTGTAAAGGTCCAAATAGTAAATATTTTTGGTGTTGGGTGCCGTCCAGCTGCATTACAACTTTGGGTTGTCACGTGAAAGCAGCCGTAGAGAATGTGTAAGAGTGGGTATGATTGTGTTTCAATGGAACTTTATTAATGAACAATGAAGTTTGAATTTCATATAACTTTCATGTATCACAACATATGATTTATTCTTTGGATTTTTTCCAGCCATTTAAAAATATAAAGAAACATTCTTAGCTCAAGGGCCATACAAAATTAGGTGGCAGGCCAGATTTGGTCCATGAGCTGTGTAGTTTGCTACCCCCTGGTTTAAATGATAAAGAAATTATGAAATGATGAAAATGACTTAAATGATAAACGTGGCCCAAATATGACAAAAATAAATAATATGTACACTACCATAGCATCACAGAGTAAAGAATGACATAGTGGCACAACACTCATTTTAAAAATCATATTTCATCAAATTATGTGAATGTTCTCCAAGAAGTGAGTCAATCACATATTAATGGGCCATTTTCAGAAGTTATTCATCAAAAGTACCACTTACCTTGTCCATACAAGAACGTGACTTCAAATATCACTTGGGGCCAACTGGTTGAAGTGTCTTTTAAATTGCACTTGAAATTTCTTCTAACATCTTGAATTTCTTAGTCAACATCTTTTTTTTTATTATAACAACTGATATTCACTAGAAAATGAGATGGAGATGATGGCCCTAACCACACCAACATGGACCCCGTAAAGAGTGTCAGGGCAAACTCTGACGTGAGTTGCATTTCACTAACAATATTATTAGGTCAGCATGAAGTATCCCTGAAATGAATGGTTAGCTTATAATTTTTGTATTGATTTTGACCTCAGTTCTTTTCTTTTGTTTTGCTTGTTTGAATCATCTGCTGGTATACTCTGGCCATCTCTTTGTCTTAAACTAGTCTAGTCGTTTCCTGGCAGTATTACTTATGTTGATAGCAATATATTCCTTCTCTGGTTATGACATAAGGGTTGTTTTCTCCCCTTACCCAGTTTCAAGGTCTCTTCCTTATTTACAAAGTTGTCCATGAACTGCTTCTATACTGACATGACCCATTTTTGTTTTTATTTTTCAACTCAAAAATTCTGTGGAAACCTTGGAGTGGAGTGTTATTCTTCCTTAATGTGAAATATTTACCCCTGAGAATTGCTCTAAAAACAGCAATTAATGCAGATTATATCTCCCCAGGTATATATAAGTATCTTCAGAAATTGTGGTGGGAAGGGTTTGTAAATGACTTTAATGTTGTTAGGAAAAGAATTGGGGTTTAAACCCTCTTGGAAGATTTCTATCCTTGTATCAAAGTCTTACTCTATTAGGTATGGGTCCTAAAATCTTGCCAGCATACATATTTATAGTTTTATATGTATATGTTATGTGTGTAACACATAACTATATGTAGTTATAGTTATTATAACTATAGATGGCAGGCCGGATTTGGTCCATGAGCTGTATAGTTTGCTAACTACATATAGTATATATAACTATATGTAGTTATAGTTGTTATAACTGTAACTACATATAGTTATATATATTTGTAAATTGCATGCATTATAACAACTATAATTACATCTAGTTGTATATTTATAAATTATCTACATGCATTATAACAACTATATAAATATATAACTAGTTATATATTTATATATATACCTACATGTATTATATGTTTATATATTACATATAGTTATATATTTTTATGTATATCTAAATGCATTATAACAACTGTATAAATATATAACAACTGGGGAGTATCATGAGGAGACTTGCATGGTGAGGTTTATAATATAATAATATATAATATATATACTTATATATATATAAATATATAACTACATATAGTTATATATTTATAAATTATCTATGTGCATTACAACAACTATAACTACGGATAGTTATACATATATTTATAAATTACATGCATTACTGTGTACATTGAAAACACAGCTAATAGAGTTTTAAAAGGCTAAAATACGTATAAAAATAGAAGTTCTGATGTTCTCTCTCCAGTCCTGTAAATTGATTTGTGCACTCCTGGCATACACATTTGCCTCTCTGGAGATCAACATTCTACTGGCTCTCAAAGCTGGGATTAAAGGCCATCTGTTTTTTCTGCTTCACTAAGGTTTTGTTTATGGCTTCACACTTACAGGAGTACACAGAACACTGAGTCATATTGTTGTGCTTTTGGGCGTGAGAATACAGAACTAAGCATAGAGAATATTCTTTCCAGTTTGTGGCGTGTGAAGAGCTTGATGAATCTGGCAATTTCCATGATAAAGTAGATTGTGCCTGGGGCACAATTGTGCTGATGCAGCATGCGCGTGATGAACAGGCTCAGAGCTCTGTCTTACAGGGCAAACACCACAGCACCATATCCATTTATTTTGGGACAAACTGAATTTTATGTTTATTTTGAGGGCTGAATTTGGGTAAAACTGGCCAGCTTTGAGGGAGTTAAAGATGTTTCTTACTGAACCAAAAGCACCACTTAGCCCCTTTGCAGTGGGTGCATTTTATGCCACAGGCTAGAAGCCAGCACCAGGCAAAGTATCTGATCATCTTCCAGTGTGAATTGCAGACACTGTGATATTCCTTTCCGGGGTATTTGAATGTAAACCCTTATCTAAATGTTGAGTAAAGGCTTTTCCTTTTATTGAGATAATTTTAAACATTAATGATTAGGCAGAGATAGAAGATGAGGTTAGAAAGTGTCTTGGTTCCTCTGAAAACACCCTGTTTGTTGACATGCTTGTCTGTTCTCAGCCTCTAAGTACTTTCCTGGTCATTTGGAAAAGGAGAGAGAGTCAGCAAATCTGATTTTATTCCCAAGAGAGTACTGTCACAAACAATAACGTTGTCAAGAAAACTAAAGTAGCGTCTGACTTGTTTAGAGGTGCTAAGCGTGTATGACCCACAAAAGAGGAAGGATAATATTGGAGGAGGAAGAATGTCTCTTGCATTGGTGACAAAAGAACATGTAATTTGAAGGAAATAATCTGCTGAATTTCATTCTTTAATCCAGATCTTGAACATCACATCTACATTTATTTTAATACTGACCATGTAGAAGTAACTAGAATTAATTAGAACATTTGGAAATGGTACCAAAATAGATAATATTTTTAAATCGAATAAATAATAGAATGAACAGAAATGGGCATAAATGAGTGAGTAAAGCAGTTAGCTCATTAGAAATATACAAATAATAAATGGTACACAGATGGCCTGATATTTAATACTGAACTGAAGGTCTGGATTGAACACAGAGGTTTTTTTTTTTTTTTTCAAATTGAAAATAGGATTTCACTGGTGCACAGAAAAAATAATAATTGATTCTTTGGGACATTTCCTCATTGAGGGCTTAATAGACTACAGGTACTCTTGCACTTTTGAAGTTTGATTTAAGATTATGTAAAACAGTAATGAATTCTGTTGGTGATAAAATATTTCAAGTAACACTTGGTGGTGATTTCTGAAACAGCTATGAAACACACTAATAAAATCAGTAGTCTCAACAATATATATCTAGTTGTGAGTATATATTTAGAGACCAACAAAATAGGGGGATATCAGGATTTGATTAAACTGTCAGTGTAGGAGCCATATGTCTACATTCGAGTTTCTGCCATCAATGGTGTATTTAACATGGCCAGAAAACTCCCTTTGAAGTGAGTAGCAAAGACAGGGAAGGAACCACATAAGTTGATATTCAGCATGGCTTAATGGGATACATGGCTCCAATCCACAGACCAAACTCAATATCTACTCTACTATAAATTTTTGCCAAACATATATTTATATTTATTATTCCCCTCAAAGCATTTTGGACATTAACAAGGATTCAAGGAGAAATGGATCCTTTGCTAACCTCAAGGCCAGTTGAAATAGCCCTGAAGTTAAGTTTAGACTGCAGATCTATTGTGTTTACCAATTTAGCACCACGCTGTTTCTTGACTTCTGATGATAAATGGTCTATAAAGAGGCTCACACATCTTCTTTAGCATCAAATGTCTCTTCATAAGTAATATTCTAGTGAGTTGAATGTAAATGAGCCAAAACTAAAAATAATAGATTCCTCTGGACTTATGAATGAAGGGGGAAAGCAGTTGGCAAAATGTGACCAGAAACTGTAGCCGTGGTTTTTGCTAAATGTTTGAAGAAGACACCATTTGATTCAAGAAATCATCTAGTGACCGTGCCTCTTTTCTGCTGGACACTTTTGGGTTGGGCCAGTTACTCTGTAGGCTGGATTTGCTCCTGTCACCAATCTTTATTTATTTCCTTGTGGACAAATTCATCCCCCTGCTTTTCTGTGGACCTTGCTTCCTTACTTCCCAAATTCCATATGCTTTCAAATGACTGTCTGTATCTTTTGTAATATCTCCCTCACTTTTTTCTTCTGGAAGAATATACTCTAGTATTATTAGATAAGTACCCAATGAGGACTTCTTTACCTGTAAGGAAAGCAAACCTCAGAAAATTGACATTGGTCATAGAGAAATTTTGGTCTAGAAGCCACATCTTCTGACTCTTACTCTTATACTTTGATTACTACTCTGCATGGCTTCACCTAATACTGGGACATCTGTAAGAAGCCTCTGGATTCTGATATCTTCCCTTTTCAATTTTCTCTTCAAAATTCATTTTTAAACGTGATTGTACCACGTGTTTTGCTAGGAGCTAAGTACCAGTCTGCCCCTGTAGGACCAGTTATGTAATTTGAGGGACCTATTGCAAAATAAAGATGCAGGATGCCTTGTTCAAATAATATTAAGAATTTCAAGGTGGTGAGATATGAGCACTGAACCATGTATAGGGCTCTTCTGGGCCCAGGGCCCTGTGTGACTACGTAGGTCCCAAGCCCACGAAGCTGACCTTGGCACCTGGATGTTCACATAACACTCTTTATAATGTCACTCCTTTGCTTATGACTTATTAAGTGGTCCTCAGAAGTGTTTAAACTCTAAGGACCCTTCTCCTTTTGACTGAAATCAGATTTTCCACTTTGACTTCTCATGGTTCTCCTAAGCAGACTCTCTTCCTGCTTAACTAATGGAGTAATATAGACGAAAAAATTCAATTTTCTTAGCAGCTGGTAGCAAAATGGTAGACGCATGAAGCTGAAAAGGAGAAGTGACCTTCATGAAGGTACTTGGATAGCAAGAGGAAGAAGTATGTTCTTCCAGATAACAAAGGAAGTGGAGAGGGAGAAGAACACAGTCTTGGGAAGAGAGGCTGGATTTCTCTGGCAGCAAATATTTCCCAGAGAAGCCATCAGTGGAGGGAAGGGTTCTATTTGTGTCAAAATGTCCTACTAACTCCACCTTGCTCAGAATGCATTTGGCATGGAAATTCTGAGTCTGTGTTAGGGTTGGCAGTGACTTCGGGCTGGCCATGGTTGCTCATGCCTGTAATCCCAGAACTTTGAGAGGCCAACGTGGGCAGATCACTGGGTCAAGAGTTCTAGACATGCCTGGCCAACATGGCAAAACCTTGTCTCTACTAAAAATATAAAAATTCGCTGGGTGTGGTGGTGCATGCCTGTAATCCCAGCTACTCAAGAGGCTGAGGCAGGAGAATCGCTTGAATCTTGGAGGCAGAGGTTGCAGTGGGCCTGGATCATGCCATTACACTCCAGCCTGGGAGACAGAGCAAAACCCTGTCTCAAAAAACAACAGCAACAAACAAACTCAGTGACTTCATGAGACAGATTCCAACAAATAGGATTGTTCTGGTATTTCACCATATCCTGAACATGCCTGGCATATACCATTTTCACACCACCCAGCTATTCTTTCCTCTTTGTCCTTTTCTTATATAAAATCTGTTAATCTTATCAGGCCCAATTCAAACTTTGCTTTCTTTAAGAAATCTTAAGAACCATCCTGATTCAAAATGATCTTTTCTGCTACAGTTGCATTTAACCTGTCACAAATCACTTGGAACTGGCTTATTTCTCTTTCTAGATAGAATTGCTTCATATGACTGTGCGTGATCTCTCCACTGAGGGAAAGGCTTATCTTTTCACCTTTTTACCTCACACCCAGCCCAGCACTGTGTCTTTATAGCAGAAAGGACAGTCACCCTAAAGAGGAGAGTTGATGAAGCTAGAGAAAACCTTAATGTCAAAGAGAAAAATTTTTTAAAAAAGGGTAGAAAATATTTAGGTTTTAGATACAGATTCTTGCAGATTGGATACAGGTTCTTGCAGATTGGCAAAGGCTTCCATACAAATCTGTTGATATATAGTCTCTTCTGAAAAGTGTTATTTGATCAGGTATATTAGTAAGTCAAAAAATTTGAATAACCTTTTTCAAGAAGTGGCCAGTAGTCTAACCTTCCAGCAAGTGTTCATGGGACAAGTGCAGTTGGGGGAATACACTGGAAATATCCAGCTGTTCCAGAACACTGCTGTTACTCAGGCAATTTGAGAGTAATCACCAGGTCTTTGGAAATAATTTGAGTCTCATATATTTACATAGAACATATTCTATTACCATAATCACATAATAAACTCTATGTTTTTTATAGTATAAGTCATCTACAGTGTCATAATAGTGTATGGTTCTAGTCTTTCCATCTAAATTATTTGTCACAATCATAATGTTCTATAGTTACTGTTTATGCAGATAGCTGATAGGGTACAAACTATGATTACTAAAGTCAGTGTTTTGATGCCTAGAATGAGCTAGGCAGGTAAGGACAACTTGGAGATTTTTGTCTTTAAGATATTTATTTCTGTGTGAACATCCTTGATGTGATTTGGCTGTGTCTCCACCCAAATCTCATCTTGAATTGTAGCTCCCATAATTCCCACATGTCGTAGGAGGGACCCAGTAGGAGATAATTTTATCATGGGGGCTGTTTTCCCCATACTGTTCTCATGGTAGTGGATAAGTCTCACAAGATCTGACGGTTTTATAAGGGGAAGCCCCTTTCACATGGTTCTCATTTTTTCTTGCCTGCTGCCATGTAAGATGTGCCTTTCGCCTTCCACCTTCCACCCTGATTGTGAGGCCTCCCCAGCCATGTGGAACTGTGAGTCCATTAAACCTCTTTTTCTTTATAAATGACCCAGTCTTGGGTATATCTTTATCAGCAGCATGAAAACGGACTAATACAATCCTATATAGAGTTTTGTTGAAAGGGGAGAGAGTTGGTATCAGGTGACAAAAGAAAAAACCGACCCTGTTGAAGGAGTAACCCTCAAGTAGGAATATATTTTTGTTATATCTATGAATATTATAAGTTTATATTCCATTTCAGAAGATACTGATGTCAGAGAGGTCAAACATGTGTCTGTGATAGTGATAGTGAGTAGGTGTTATCGTCATAGAAAGCTCAAATGACCTTTCCTGTATGAAGTCAGGTGGGTCAGGAGCAAAATGGACCTGACAAGTGACTTGGTTGGGAATTTAGAAATTTCATTAAGAAGTGCTTTACTTATTCAAACAACATGCCATGCTATCTTCTCTTTCACCCCGGACCCCCCACCACCAAAGATACCTTTCAGTTGGCAGCTCTTTTCCCCACCTGCTTCAGTGGCATTACCTTAGAGTGTTATTGAGGTGCTTATGTTTACAGACTTGGAAGCCTGACTGTGTGAAGCAACTGAGAATCATCTGTCTCTAAGATGCAAATTCATATTAGTTGAGCTTATGGTTGACATACAAACATAGAATGCAAATTTACTTGTTTATAGTGAACAAGTATATAGTCTTAGGTATCAGAATACTCAAGTCTTCAGCACCAGCACATTCTCTCTCTATAGGTCTTCCCATATGGGGAGCTCATTATAATCAGAAGACTTTCCAGGGTGGCATGAGATCATACTGTTAGCTTGATGAACTTTAGTGTTTCTTGGCCACAGGCTAAATTAGCTTGTTGTTTTCACTGCCACAAAAAGAAAGATCTTGACAATGGACTACAGTATTCTGGGTCTGGCTAGGCCTGTTCAAAATGCTTTGATGAGTAGCTTACATGTAACTTTCTGACTCTCTTTTTAAATCTTCCATAACTTACCAGGTATACTTTGTATCAACATATTATGTCTTTTTTTTCCAAGATGGATTCTCATCCGTCCCCCGGGCTGGAGTGCAGTGGCATGATCTTGGCTCACTGCAACCTCTGCCTCCTGGGTTCAAGTGATTCTCGCACCTCAACCTCCAGAGTAGCTGGGATTCCAGGCTCCCACCACTATAACCAATTAATTTTTTGTATTTTTAGTAGAGATGGGGTTTCACCATGTTGGTCAGCCTGATCTTGAACTCCTGACCTCGTGATTTGCCCACCTTGGCCTCCCAAAGTGCTGGGATTACAGGCATGAGCCACTGAGCCCAGCCTCATATTCTTTAGATGTGTTAATGAACTCCATTTGATCCCGGTCAGATTTTGCAGGCTTAGTTCTTGAAGTGACCTTGCAAAATGGGATGACTTTAATAGAATAAATCATATTTTCTTTTTCAGCTTCATTCATGATTAGTTAATTTTACCCTGCAGAAAAAAGGAGAAAATTTTAGTCATTGCTTGGTAGTAGGAGTGTGGTGGTATTATTGAGGAGTTTAGCTGGGAGTGACAAGTTCTTCAGTAAAAATACTGGGAATTAGGAGAGAGACTTCCATTTGTGGGAGAGATTTCCAGTTGCAGGTGAAATCAGCTTGAGTTTGGAGTGGGAAAACTTGGAGAGGATCACTTGTGCCAGTTCAGCTGGGATGGTGATGAGGTGTTGACCTACTGGTGCAAAGATCATATCTCTATACACAGTTGTGCCAAAACCCATGGCAGTGGACATGCAAATGAGTCCAGTGGCAAAGCCAAATTAATGAGGGTTTTTCTCTGGTCAGGACAAGGTGGTAACATCTAGACCTAATGTAGACTAACCCAGTGGATGGCCAAGGTTCAGAGAAAAAGGCAAAATGTGGGAAATAAACCTTGTGATTCGTTCTGGAAAACACAGTCCTACCCTGGCTGATGGAGCAAGCAGAGAAAGTAAAACTTTTATCTTTTTTCTTGTTGTCTAGTCTACCCTTCTTTCTGATAGAAAGTAAAACAAAAAAAAAAAAAATAGAGCATGGAAATATATATTTTTAAAGGTTTAGCAGTTTAAGCAGTAGTCATGCTCATATTTTTATTTTCTCTTTATTGTCTTGCCCTGACTGAGCATTAGAACAAAAACTAATTTATTTTCCAAGGTGGCATATGCCACCACCACCCCCCACCCCAAAGCAGCAACAAAAACAAAATTTTTTCATGGGGTTGTGCCACTGGTTTTAAATAGAGTTCATTAGCAAATCTAAATTTTGTCTTACAGTCATATTTAACCATTGCCTTGTAAATTAAAATCAAGACATTATTAAATTCTTAGAGAAAAGGAATAAAGCAGTTGCATAGTTAATAGGTCTCCCTTTCTTTCCCAAGACAAAAAAACAAAAACCAAACATTTATATGTTACTGCAATTTGCACCAGAAAATATCCCTTTAATGGTGTTGTGTTGCATAATGTGTAACTACAGAAACGAATTTTGCAAACATACAAGAATGGGATATTTGCAAATAGCTCTGTTCTGGATATTAAGCACAAAGTGAATTCTTATTGAATTCCATTTAAGCAGCATTAACCTTGTTTTAAGCCTTTTACTTTTATGAGTCCACCCTTTTCTTCCCATTTGGCTGTTTATAGTAAATATTGATTCTCAAGGTGGTGCTTTAGAAAAGTAAGAGATGATGGTGGAATTACCTGGATAATGAAAAACACAATGACATTTAAGGCTGCATTAGAGTCTTTTTGTAATATAAGTCAGGCTCATGCTGCAGATCTAAGCTGTGGATCTAATTTAAAAATATTAACTTCATAAAAGACTCTCTCGGTTAAATGAATGAATGGCCTTTGATGTGCTCCAAGAATGGATTTTCCTGTGTTATATAGAATTGTATAATATGTTATCGGGCTGTGTGTTGTTTTTATTTTGATGACCCTTCTTGAAATATGAAAATTATAAGTACTATCACTTCTGTTATAACATGACAGATGTCTTCCTATAAGTCGCACTGTTATGGAAAATAACATAGAAAACACTGCATACTTAAGTGGCAGAAATTAAAATTGCTAGCTAATGAGCAAAAATGAATACTAATTCTACCTGCTCCTGAGTCCAGGGAGGGGCACACTCCGTCTCAGTGAAGTAGCTTCCTCTGAGATTCCTCTTCCATGGGGCTTTTCAGTTAACCAAGAGAGTATGTCCAGACTTGTCTACTTAGGCAAGGTTGAGGCAAGTGGAAGCTAAATGGCTCTGCCTGAAAAGAGAGACAGGAATTTTTAAAGTGGATAAGTCACACTAAGGCCACAGGCGTTCAACAGCTTGTCCATGTGCAGCAGGACAACTACCTGTGCAACTATGCAGAGAAAAAGCTCCTTTCTTCCCAGAGTTTCTTCCTGGTTTCTGAGTAACTGAAGTTTCTGGTTAACAGGAACTTCTGTTCAGGGTTGGAACACTAAGCTCTTTTATGTTAGTTTTGGCACTTCCATGAGATTCAGGAGTCAAGCGTTTCTGGGTAACATGGAAAAGGTTTTGCACTGACTCATCTTGGCTGAGGGCTATCCTGGACTCCAACGTAACCCAGCAAGACCATCACTCCTTCAGGGATTTATCTTATTATGTTTTGAAAATGGTTTTTGCTCATATTTATTACCTATCTTATTGATAACCAACCTCTTAAGCTGGTTGGTTATTCTTAGTAAACTTCAGCTTATTTCACTTCTGCTTTCATATTAGAATTTTAGGTTTGTTACTTTCATGAATTTAAGAAACCTAAATTTTAAACTAAGGAAGCTAGTACATAGTTCCAGGATGGTTCCTTCTAACAATAAGTGACATTTATTTAATTTTTAAACACTGGATTAAGTTTTTGGCGGAGGGGCCATTATGTCTTCTTCTTCTTTTTTTTTTTTTTTTCCTATGATGGGTTATTCCTAAAGATAAATTTGTGCTTTAATTCTTCATTAGTCACAGACTCTTTGCCTGTGACTAATGCCATTTTAGTGAATTTTACATTAGTAAAAGAAAATCCTGATGATGGTCTCTAAATCCAGTTTTCAGGAGAAAGAAGAGGGTTTATTATAATAGTAAGGGAGAGAGAAAGAGCAGGAAGTGGGTGCAGTGTTTTATAGGACAAGGACAGACAGTGGCTAGGGATGGAAAAAAAGAGATGTTTAGATGGAGATTTTTTTGTGTGGAATCTTAGGGATCTGTTGAAGCGAACCTTTAATACTCCTGCACAAATCATCATATCTCCATACAACTGAATTTCTTCCTGGGGTTGGTGGAGGGGCTAAATTCTGAGTTAAGGTTGCACAGAGGTTAACAAATAATGAAACTTGGCAGCAAGGATTATTTTAAATTTCTTTTAATGAGAAAAACTATACTTTCAATACACAAAAGTAAACTGTTAAAATTATATTTTATTTAATTCAGAAACCTGGCTCTACTAAGTAGTATGGTATCTGAATAGATAACATTAATAGAAACATAATCGGGTCATAAAAATTAATTAAAAGCAATCACATTGATATTGTTAAGCAAGTTGGAGGGAAACTAACTTTTACACTGTAGCAGCATCTACAAATCCTCTTCTCACTTCCTTTCTCTACCAATATCTCTCCCGTCTTCTGACTGCTAAGAAACCATTCTCCCTATCCTTCCATCTATAACCCTAGACAAACCGCATTCCAATCCCAAACTCCAAACCCAACCCAAAACTTCTCTCTCCAAACCCAGTAAATAGCAACATATATTTACTGAACATCTGCAATTCGTGAACACTCATTTTGATTGATGAAGATACATCTGTGGATAAAACAGAGAAGCATTTCTAGTTCTCATGATCCCCTGCCCTTCACTCTGTGGAAGAAATAGACAATAAACGGGCAGATGAAAAGTAAAATACATAATATGTCAGATGCTTATAAAGGATAAGAACCAACAAAGAGTCTACGATGTCTATTGGAGGTGGTGGTGGCTAGTGAAGTCTTCCCTGAGGAGGGGAGTTTTAATAGAAACGTTGAGAAAGTGAAGAAGCAAGCCATGCAGATATACAAGGAAGAACATTCCAGGCTGAGGGAATGGCAAGACATACAACTTGTGTTTGGAGAAATTCTGGCATCTTCAAGGATGACAAAGGGGGCTTGTCTGATTGAAGGACAAGATACAAGAAAGAAGTTAGCAGGGGAAGGGACCAGAGAATGTGTATGACTTTACACATAATAGAAAGGTTTCTCCCTTTACTCAGCATAAGATGGAGGCCTTTGAGAATTTCTGAGTGAAAGAGTACCGTGATCAGATCATGTTCTACTAGCCCTGAGTTGAGAAGAGACTGAAGGGAGGCAAGTGCAGAGGCAGAAAACTCCATGAGGAGACTTGTATGATAATTCAGAAGAGAATCAGTGATATTTTGGATCAGAGAGTTATGGTAATGGAAAGGATGTGAAGTAAAAGAATCCTGTTTGTATTTTGAAGGTAGTATCAGTGGGATTTTTTTTAAGACAGGGTATTGCTCTGCTGCCCAGGCAGGAGTGCAGTGGCATGATCATGGCTTACTGCAGCTTTGACCAGCTGGGCTTAAGCAATCCTCCCACCTCAGCCTCCAGAGTAGCTGGGACTACAGGTGCATGTGTTATCATGTCCAGCTAATTTTTTAAAAAATTTTCTTTGTAGAGATGAGGTCTCACTATGTGGTGCAGGCTGATCTCAAACTCCTGAGCTCAAATGATCCTTCCACCTCTGCCTCCCAAAGTGCTAAGATGGTAGATGTGAGCTACTGTACCCCGCTGGGATTGCTTTATGATAAACCATGTGAAATAAAAAAGAAACAGTGGAGTAGCTATTGTTAATGAGAGCAAAGGCTGAGGGTGAGTTGGTTTGAGGCTGAAAACCAGATCAGCTATGCATGTATATTAAGTATGAGGTGCCCTCTATATACTCGAATGGATAGATCAGGTAAGCAGATGGATATAGGTTTGGGTCTGGATTTTGGAGACAAGTCTGAGCAGATTTTAACATGGGATGCACCAGAATGTAGGTGGTGCTTTATACCATGTGGCTGGCTGAGCTCCCCGAGGGAGTGAGTGAGGACAGCATAGGGAAGAGATACAAAGACTGAGGCTCCAGAATGCCAACATTTAGGCACGGGGTGAAGAAAAGGAGCACAAAGTATACAAGAAGCAGCAGCCAGAGAGATGGAAAATGATGTAAGTTTACTGATCTGGAGGCCCAGGGAGGAAAGTATTTCCAGGACCCTAGTGAAATCAGCTGGGTGGATGCTTTTGATAAGTAAGTCTGATGAGGACTGAAAAATGATCATTGGAGTTAGTGATATGGAGACCATTAGTAACTTTGAGAAGAACAGTTTCAATGAGAGATAGAGACAAATTATGACTGGAGAGGGTTTGTTAGAAATGGAGAACAAAAATTGGAGACAGTGAGTTATAAAAGGATATTTTCAAGGAATTTTGCTATTGAGGAAAAGAGAGAAAGGGAGTGATAGCTAGAAAGGAAAACAGAGCCAAGAGAGTTTTTTTGCTTTATTCATTCACTCAGCTCTAGGAGAAGCGTTCACAGGCTAACAGGATTCATCCAGTAAAGAGGGGGAAATGATGACTCTGAAGACAGAGGTAGAATTTCCAGAGCAATGACCTTGAGTGACCTTGAGTGGGCATGAAAAGCTGGGAACTAGAACACAGGCAAAGAAGAGCTGGAGCTCAGTGACGAAGACAAAGGGCAGTGTTTGGACCCAGATGCAGGTCGGTGGGTGTCGACCTGTCGTGGGAGCTTGAGAAATTGTCGCTCATCCTGCTTACATTTCTCAGAGAGGTAGGAAGCAAGTTGTTGGCTAACAGTGAGGATCGTTCAGGAGTTTTGGAGGTGTAATAAAAGAAAAGCCAGAATGAAATGGTCACTCAGGTTAGTGGTGGAGTTTTCTCTAGAGAGACCTAGTAGCTCCGTGAAGCTTTTCTTGGAGTTTGTCAAGGCCTCTGGAGCACGGAGGTCCCCTTTAACCATGAGATCCTCTAGGAGGCCTATTCTCTGTATTGCTGTCTCCTGTGCTCAGCATAGACAAGTTCAAGACATTCAGGGTCAGCGTGATCATGTGAGGTTCATGGCCTTTCTGCATCATCCCCAGAAGCATGCAATGCCATGGTGCCATTCATGAACAGGGTGAATGACCTCTACAATGGGCAAGGCATCCGGAGGCGAATGCAGCAGCTCTTCTGCTGGTGATGGGGCACTTGAAGGTAGGTGACACAGCTCAGATGACTGTCCCAAAGAGGAGGGGTACTACACTCCTTTTAGAGAAACCTCTATGCCATTCAGAAATGGGGAGCAGCCCTTTAGAACCTCTTTAAAAATCCAGCATTAAAGGGTCACTTGGTGGTGAGTGATTGTACACTTAAGTCAAGATCAGCTAGAACAGTTGTGTTTTCTTTTTTTATTATTGATTGATTGATTGATTGTACTTTAGGTTCTGGGGTACATGTGCAGATCATGCAGGGTTGCATAGATACGTACATATATGGCAGGAGGTTTGCTGCTTCCATCCCCCCATCATCTATATGGCATTTCTCCCCACATTATCCCTCCCTGCCTTTCCACCCTCCACCGTCCCTCCCTTAGCCCCTCCCCTCAACTGACCCCGGTGTGTGATCTTACCTTCCCTGTGTCCATGTGTTCTTATTGTTCAACACTTGCCTATGAGTAAGAATATGTGGTGTTTGATTTTCTGTTCTTGTGTCAGTTTGCTGAGAATGATGGTTTCCAGATTCATCCGTGTCCCTACAAAGGACACGAACTCTTCATTTTTTATGGCTGTGTAGTATTCCATGGTGTATATGTGCCACATTTTTTTGTCCAGTCTATCATTGTTGGTTTCAGGTCTTTGCTATTGTAAACAGTGCCATGATGAACATATGCTTGCATGTGTCTTTATAATAGAACAATTTATAATCCTTTGAGTATTTACTCAGTAATGGGATTGCTGGGTCAAGTGGAATTTCTATTTCTAGATCCTTGAGGAATTGCCACACTATCTTTCACAATGGTTGAAATTAATTTACACTTCCACCAACAGTGTAAAAGTGTTCCTTTTTCTCCACATCCTCTCCAGTATCTGTTGTCTCCAGATTTTTTTAATGATCGCCATTCTAGTGGCATGAGATGATATCTCAATATGGTTTTGATTTACATTTCTCTAATGACCAGTGATGATGAGCATTTTTTCATGTTTGTTGGCCTTATATATGTCTTCTTTAGAAAAATGTCTGTTCATATCCTTCACCCACTTTTCAATGAGTTTGTTTTTTTCTTGTAAATCTGGTTTAGTTCTTTGTTGATTCTGGGTATTATTACCCATTTTTGTCAGATGGGTAGATTGCAAAATTTTTTTCCCATTCTGTTGGTTGCCAGTTCACTCTAATGATTGTTTCTTTTGCTGTACAGAAGCTCTGAAGTTTAATTAGATTCCATTTTTCTATTTTGGCTTTTATTGTTTTAGTCATGAAGTCCTTGCCTATGCCTATGTCCTGAATGGTTTTGCCTAGGTTTTCTTCTAAGGTTTTTATGGTGTTAGATCTTATGTTTAAATCTTTAATCTATCTGGAGTTAATTTTAGTATAAAGTGTCAGGAAGGGGTCCAGTTTCTGCTTTCTGCACTTTGCTAGCCAGTTTTCCCAACACCATTTATTAAACAAGGAATCCTTTCCCCATTGCTTGTTTTTGTCAGGGTTGTTAAAGATCAGATGGTTGTACATGTGTGGTGTTGCTTCCGAGGCCTCTATTCTGTTCCATTGGTCTATGTCTCTGTTTTGGTACCAGTACCATGCTGTTTTGATTACTGTAGCCTTGTAGTATAGTTTGAAATCAGGCAACATCATTTGTCCAGCTTTGTTCTTTTTGCTTAGGATGGTCTTGGCTACGTGGGTTCTCTTTTGGCTTGATATTAAGTTTATAGTGGTTTTTTCCAGTTCTGTGAAGAAGGTCATTGGTAGCTTGATGGGGGTAGCATTGAATCTATAAATTGCTTTGGGCAGTATGGTTATTTTCACAATATTGATTCTTCCTAACCATGAGCATGGAATATTTTTCCATCTGTTTGTGTCCTCTTTTATTTCCTTGAGCAGTGGTTTGTAGTTCTCCTTGAAGAGGTCCTTTACATCCTTTGTTAGTTGTATTCCTAGGTATTTTTTTCTCTTTGTAGCAATTGTGAATGGGAGTTTGCTCTTGATTTGGCTCTCGGTTTGTCTGTTATTGGTGTATATCAATGCTTGTGATTTCTGCACATTGACTTTTGTATCCTGAGACTTTGGTGAAGTTGCTTATCAGTTTCAGGAGATTTTGGGCTGAGACGATGGGGTCTTCTAAATATACAATCATGTTGTCTGCAAATAGAGACAATTTGACTTCCTTCTTTCCTAATTGAATACCCTTTATTCCTTTTTTTGCCTGATTGCTCTGGCCTATTGAATAGGAGTGGTGAGAGGGGGCATCCTTGTCTAGTGCCAGATTTCGAAGGGAATGCTTCCAGTTTTTGCCCATTCTGTATGATATTGGCTGTGAGTTTGTCGTAAATACCTTTTATTATTTTGTGATATATTACATCAATACCTAGTTTATTGAGGGTTTTTAGCATAAAGGACTGTTGAATTTTGTCAAAGCCTTCTCTGCATCTGTTGAGATAATCATGTGGTTTTTGTGTTTGGTTCTGTTTATATGATGGATTACGTTTACAGACTTGCATATGTTGAACCAGCTTTGGATCCCCAGGATGAAGCCTACTTGATCGTGATGAATAAGCCTTTTGATTTGCTGTTGCATTCAGTTTGCCAGTATTTTATTGAAGATTTTTGCTTCAATGTACTTCATGAATATTGGCCTGAAGTTTTCTTTTGTAGTTGAGTTTCTGCCAGGTTTTGGTATCATAATGATGTTGATCTCATAAAATGAGTTAGGGAGGATTCTCTCTTTTTGTATTGTTTGGAATAGTTTCAGAAGGAATGCTACTAGTTCCTCTTTGTACATCTGGTAGAATTTGGCTGTAAACCCATCTGGACCTGGGCTTTTTTTAGTTGGTAGGCTATTAATTGCTTCCTCAACTTCAGTCCTTGTTATTGGTCTATTCAGGGTTTCAACTTCTTCCTGATTTAGTCTTGAAAGAGTGCAAATGTACAGGAATTTATCCATTTCTTCCAGATTTATGGGTTTGTGTGCATAAAGTTGTTTGTAGTAATCTCTGATGGTAGTATGTATTTCTGTGAAATCTGTGGTGGTATCCCCTTTATTCTTTTTTATTTCATCTATTGATTCTTCTCTCTTTTCTTTTTTATTAGTCTGGCTAGTGGTCTGTCTATTTTGTTGATCTTTTTAAAAAAAAAACACCAGCTCTTGGATTTATTGATTTTTTGAAGGGTTTTTTGTGTCTCTATCTCCTTCAGTTCTGCTCTGATCTTAGTTATTTCTTGTCTTCTGCTAGCCTTTGAGTTTTTTTGATCTTGCTTCTCTAGCTCTTTCAATTTTGACTATAGGGTGTTGATTTTAGATCTTTCCTCACTTCTCATGTGGGCATTTATTGCTACAAATTTCGGTCTAGACACTGCTTTAAATGTGTCCCAGAGATTCTGGTAGGTTGTGTCTTCATTGTCATTGGTTTCAAAGAACATATTTATTTCTGCCTTCATTTAATTGTTTATCCAGTTCACATTCTGGAGCCAGTTGTTCAGTTTCCATGAAGTTGTGCAGTTTGAGTTAGTTTCTTAATCCTGAGTTCTAACTTGATTGCACTGTGGTCTGGGAGACTGTTATGATTTCCATTCTTTTACATTTGCTGAGGAGTGATTTACTTCCAATTATGTGGTCAATTTTAGAGTAAGTGTGATGTGGTGCTGAAAAGAATGCATATTCTGTGGATTTAGGGTGGAGAGTTCTGTAGAGGTCTATCAGGTTTACTTGGTCCAGATCTGTGTTCAAGTGCTGGATATTCTTGTTGATTTTCTGTCTTGTTGATCGGTCTAATATTGACAGTAGCGTGTTAAAATCTCTCACTGTTATGTGCGGGAGGCCAAGTCTCTTTGTAAGTCATTAAGAACTTGCTTTATGTATCTGGATGCTCCTGTATTGGGTGCATATATATTTAGGATAGCTCTTCTTGTTGTATTGATCCTTTTACCATTATGTAATGCCCTTCTTTTCTGTTTTGATCTTTGTTGGTTTGAAGTCTGTTTTATCAGAGACTATGATTGCAACCCCTACTTTTTTTGCTCTCTATTTTCTTGGTAAGTTTTCTTCCATCCCTTTATTTTGAGTCTGTGTGTGTCTTTGCACATTAGATGGGTCTCCTGAATACAGCACACTGATAGTTCTCGACTTTTTATCCAGTTTTCCAGTCTGTGTCTTTTTATTGGGGCATTTAATTCATTTACATTTAATGTTAATATTGTTATGTGCAAATCTGATTTTGCCATTTTGTTACTGGTTGGATGTTTTGCCTTTTGGTTGGCACAGTTTCTTCATTGTCTCATTGGTCTTTACCATTTGGTTCTTTTTTGCAGTGGCTGATACTGGTTGTTTCTTTCTGTGTTTAATGCTTCCTTCAGGAGCTCCTGTAAGGCAGGTCTGGTGGTGATGAGATCTCTTAGCAATTGCTTGTCCGTAAAAGATTTTATTTCACCTTCATTTATGAAGCTTAGTTTGGCTGGATATGAAATTCTGGGTTGAAAGTTCTTTCCTTTAAAGACGTTGAATATTGGCCCACACTCTCTTCTGGCTTATAGGGTTTCTGCTGAAAGATCCACTGTGAGTCTGATGGGGTTCCCTTTGTGGGTGATCTGACCTTTCTCTCTTGCTACCCTTAGCATTTTTTCCTTTGTTTAAACCCTAGTGAATCTGACAATTATGTGCCTTGGGGTTGCTCTTCTTGAAGAGTATTTTTGCAGTGTTCTCTGTATTTCCTGTATTTGAATGTTGGCCTGCCTTGCTAGGTTGGGGAAGTTCTCCTGGATAATATCTTGAAGAGTGTTTTCTAGCTTGGATTCATTCTCCCTGTCATCTTTTGATACACCAGTCAAGTGTAGATTTGGTCTTTTCACATAATCCCATATTCCTTGGTGGATTTGTTTTTTCCTTTTCACTGTTTTTTCTCTTTTCTTGCCTTCTTGTTTTATTTCGTTGAGTTGATCTTCAATCTCTGATATCCTTTCTTCTGCTTCATAGATACAGCTATTGAAACTTGTGTATGCTTTGAAAAGTTCTTGTGCTGTGTTTTTCAGCTCCATCAAGTCGTTTATGTTCTTCTCTAAGCTTGTTATTCTAGCTAGCATTTCGTCTAACCCTTTTTCAAGGTTTTTAGTTTCTTTGCATCGGGTTAGAACAGGTTCCTTTAGCTCAGAGAAGTTTGTTATTACCCACCTTCTGAGGCCTGCTGTTGTCAGTTCATCAAATTCATTCTCCATCATGTTTTGTTCTCTTGCTGATGAGGAGTTGTGATCCCTTGGTTGGGGTGAGGCGTTCTGGTCTTTGATGGTTTCATTCTTTTTGCGCTGGTTTCTTCCTATCTTCTTGGATTTATCTAGCTTTGATTTCAGATAGCTGCTTGAGGAGGCGGCCTTTCCTTTGTCTGCCTGCTGCCATGGATCCACTGGAGCTGCTGCCTAGATTTCCTACTTCTTCTGTTTACTTAGGAAGATTAGGACCACCTCTGCAATGGTGGCTGCCTTTCCCCTCGCTGAGCTTGATCCTTCCTGGTCGCACTCTAACTGATGTGTTGGCTGTGATACTTTCAAGTGAGAGGGCTTCAGCCTGCTTGTCTTTTTGGGGGAGGGATCCTCCCAGCTGTATTGTCTGATTCCGTTTTCAGTTCTCTTTCTTTCCGGGGGGCAGGTAGCTCCATCCCGCGGGCTTTCTCGGAGTCAGGCAGTGCTTCTGCCTAGATCTGTGCTGACAATCCCAGCGCCACCAGAGTTGCTGCTCAGCTGTGTTCGGGCAGCTCATGGGGGCTTTTCAGCCTGGTGAAGATCTCCAGTTCTGTGGGTTGTGGAGGGCTTGGGTGAAGCACAGTATCTGAACTGAAGTCCCAGAGAGGGACAGCCCCTGATTCTCCAGTCATCTGCACTCATCTCCTGGGTGGGGCATTGCCCTGCCCTCCCTCAACTTGCCCTTTTTGGTTTATATTCACTGTCCAAACAGACCCACCGAATGAATCTAGCACCTCGTTTGGAACTGTGGAGACCACTCGGCTTCTGTGTCTCTCTTGCTGGGAACTGTGTTCTAGAGCTGCCTCCATTCAGTCATCTTGGATAAACCCCCAGTTGTATTTTCTTTTAACCACATTCAGCCGCACAGGGGCAGCCATGGAATAAGAGGGTGTGGTTTGCTCAGGCAAATATCACAAAGAAAGGGGCATGGGAGTGAAGAAAGGCCCATGCAGGAGAGGGGTGATGATGGTTGGCCAGGGTTAAAGCTGTTGGTGGAAAGAAAGGGTGAAGTCAGGGGAATGAGGAAGAATGAATAATAATTGGCAGGATGACATAATCACTGAAGCTCCAGAAAGAGAGTGAGATAGAAAGTTAGCAGATGGCACTCAGAAACTAAAAGGTTAGAAATTGATACCATAGAGGGTTTATAGTTACTTGACTAGCAAGTTCAGAAGTTTGAATCCTGCTTTATATTCTACTTTTCACTTTTCTCTTTTTCTACACGGCTCCACTTTCTAAATGTAAAATGTCCTTTCTGAGTCAGTAAATGCAGAATCTTACTTAAAAGAGTGGTGTGGGGAAGAGAGGAGTGTGGGTTTGTTGGAAACCTGCAAAGAGAGCTGATAGAACATAGGATAGTGGGGATGTTGAACACGTTCCCTCGAATATCTTTTTTAAGGCTTGAAAGTCATCTGTATTTGTAAAGAGAATGATTGATGATTATAGTTCAATAAAATAATCTTATGTCTCTCTATTTGCCTGCAGTACCATCAATCTCAATTGAGATTTCAATTTCATCTCTCAATTGAAAACTGAGAGAAATCTTTATAATCACCAGTGATTTAGATAATGCAGTGCTCATTAGTAACTTCACTCTTTTCAGCTACTGAATTGCCTGATTGTTTTCCCTATTGGAAGGGCATATATGAACTTGAAGGCTCATACAGGCCCCCAGATAGTCTGGTACCGTAGCAAGGGGCCCATTTGTTCTATGTTAAACATTTGTTTGAAATTTTCTGAGAAGGCCATTATTAAATAGGAAAGAGGTTTGGTAGGAAAAGGAGTGGGGTGGGGAGGGAAGGACAACTTTAGATTATTTGGGGAAAGGTAAGGATGGAGTTATAAAACTACCAAGGGAGGATGCTGTCAAGGAGTTAGGAGAGCCTTAGAGTTTGTCAACTCATATGATGAACAGGCACATAATTTTGAAAGTAATTGCATGCTAAATATTTAGAGTGGGATTATTATTGATTATTGGTGACAAATGGTTTGATCGACAATATCTAACCACTAAATGAAGACAGCTTAACAATTTAAGCTAATAAATTTGTGTTTAAGAGCCACAGTTATTTAAAAATCTTATATAATACATATACAATTATATACTCATATAGTGTATGTTATATATAATATATATGTGTGTATAAAATGTATACATTTATATATATATCTCCCAATACTAAGTGACTATAGCGTATTGGTAATTCGATTTTTAGTAAAACGTTTTCCTCTGCAGCAATGCTATTTCTAAGCCAGAATCTTTGCAATGAAAGGCAATGAAGTTGGAAAAGAGAGTCTCACTCCCTGACCTGGGAGAATGTTTCAGGGCTCCCCACTTGTGTGGGGCTCTTCCAAGGCTCTGTTCCTACTTTTAAAATCACAGTTTCATGTTCTTTATCTTGTTGAGAGTCCCCAAAGTGATGAACTCAGGACTAAAAATCCCAAGTCTACCCCTGCCTCAGAATGCTTTCAGCACAAAAGCATTTAGTCTGTATGATAATTGTAATCCCAATGTAGTCTGGTGTAATATCTAACCCCAAACTCATTCTGTATTCTCTTGCAGCTGAGGTCCAAATCAAGTGATGAAGTTTTCCAGGGGCCACTGTCAGCTTCTGTTGTCTTTGCTCCCTTCCTCTTCCTGATGGCTTCTGTCCTTGATGTGTCTAAGGCTGGGCTCAGGGACAGTCACAAGTGGCAGGTGTAAGCAATCTGGTGTGGGTGCTTGCTGGGTGCAGCAAATAGTCCCACATGGCCTCCTTTTCTCTTAGACAAGGCTTTGGTGGATTCCTTGGTGGCACTGTTTCCTGGAGACTGTTCGGCTGCTTCCCATCTGATGAGGACAATATCTTTCCTGGGCTGGCCACCCGTGACTCTGACACTTCTGCCTCTGGGTTCCCATGGCCACTCTTTTGTTGGAGTCCGTTTGCCTCTCCAGGTAGATCCTTCGTGGGATCTGCTTTAAGGTTTCCCTGTAATAGAGCTCATGTTTGGACTTTGAGAAACCTCCCTGGGGGTAAAAATGCAGCTTGACTCAGTGCATCCCCCTTTTTCTCTGGATCTCAAATTCCTTAAGTCTCTCTAAGTCTCTTTCTCTTGGCTTCAGGTTGAGGGGAAGTGCCACCTCCCCTTCCCCAGGGATGTGTGTGGGTAGCAGTATGGCTCACTGACAAGTCATGCTACAGAAGACTTAGTTCTTCAGACATTTTTTCAGGCTGAGATTAACAACCAGCTAATGCTGGAAAGACCAACTTGGCAACTTGGGACTACTTTCCCTGCAATCTTTTTTTTCTTTTCTTTTCTTTTGAGACGGAGTCTTGCTCTTGTCGCCTGGGCTGGAGTGCAGTGGCATGATCTCGGCTCACTGCAACCTTCTCCTCCCGGGTTCAAGTGATTCAACTGCCTCAGCCTCCTGAGTAGCTAGGATTACAGGCACCACCGCCACGGCCGACTAATTTTTGTACTTTTAGTAGAGATTGGGTTTAGTAGCCATGTTAGACAGGCTGGTTTGAACTCCTGACCTCAGGTGATCCGCCCACCTTGGCCTCCTAAAGTGCTGAGATTAAAGGTGTGAACCACTGTGCCCGGCTCCTGCAATCTTTTTGAAAATCTTGAAGGAATGGTTTAGACTAGCATCTCTCTTCAAATAGAGGTGGCCTTGGAGCTCCCTGTTTTGTGCTTTACTTTAGAGCAATTATATTGAAGCAGGAAGAGTGGTATTTATTAACCTATTAAACCCCCAAATTGGAGAATCCAGGAAAATGGAGATAAAGCAAGTCTAGAAGAATAGTTTGGCAAATGGAACCACAGATAAAAATGGTAGGCAAATCCTGTGGTGTGAGACACTGGCTACTCATTGGGGGACAGCTTGGGGCAATGTACTCAGAATAAGACCGTTCCATTTCTGACTTGGTGGATCAGGCACATCTTTCTTTAAAGTGTTCTATAATTTCCTTTTCTCATCTAGGTTTTGACCTATAGGTGTAACACTTAAAGAGAAAGAGGGTATGGAGATGCAAAATTTAAGAACTAGTGAACATTTTTTTCACGTTTGCAAACGGGTTCACAACAAGAAGCGTCTACTCCGGCTCCCTGCAGTTTTTTACTCTGATATTTCCTTGGTCCCATGGATCCAATTCTACCATAAAATCCTGAGGCCTCTGTCATAGTCTGGAAAAATTTACAATTCAAATACCCAGTGGGTAAAGTTCCAGCCTAAGCTGGCTCTCATGAAGAAATACAATTTTATTCCTTTCTGTATATTGTGCTTGAAATGGAAACGAAAATTCTTAGTTTGAAAGATTCTACCGGGTCTTCAGGATAAAATGATTACAATGGCAAACTCTTGTAAAACATATGACCCCTGGTTTTCTGTATCATACTGGTGGCATTTAGTTGGGAATTCTCTTGGATTTCAGGTATGGACTTGTTTGGGAAGGAGGACAACAAAGCCCTCATATTCGTTAACTGTGGTCTGTATTCCTACACTCGTCTGCCAGAAAACCTGCATTAAAATTAATAATTTGCTAGAAACTTTTCGGGTTGGCATGGCTGGCCATTAAGTTTTCATAAATGCGTAAAAAACATAGGTAAAAACTATCAAAAACAATTTAAAAGAGCATTATTTTATAATTTGTATCAAGGATGGAAAATAAGATAATTAGAAACATTTAGTTCCTCAGGGTGTCTTAAGTTTGCTTCAGGATATTAACCTTTCACATTTGGCCTCAATATGCATGCAGTTTTCATATCTGCAGAAATTTCAATGCATTCCCGTTAACCATTATTTGATTGGAGTGAACATGAATTAAGTAATCTATACTTATCTTAATGTTTAGTTGTCATCAGTTCATGCCCAAGAGGGCAAAGCAGTTGAAAAGTGTACATGGTCATGGCAAAATAAAAAAATTCTTTGGTTGGAGGTCACTTGTCCACTTCTTTTCCTATGCATTAAGTGGCTGTGTAAATGCAATAGACTTGATTACTTTATAGCATGTGGTCTTGTGGCATCTTAGCATGGCTAATTGGGGCAGAATTTTAAGAGACTGCTTTTTTAGCTTTGTCTTTGTATCTCTTGGAATTAAAACCCTACTTAAGTGGAGGAACCATGCAACATGAAGTGCTTTTCACCCGAGACTGGTAATTGTTCAACTGTGCCTAGTATTTTCTGTATCTGCAGCTGCCTCTGTGTGATTGTATAGGGTAGGAGTTAGCTAATAGGTTATCATTTAATATGACCTTCTTTCCAGAAATTCAGGTCATTCTCACCCTTCAGTGATTTTTAAAGTTAGCAAAGTTTTTCTCACTCGTTATGGCCAATTTCAACTCACCTCAAACTTCTAGACACTCCACTGATAATGCAAATGACTAAATGTTCTCAGTATAGTCTGGTATTTATGTTAGAATTTTCCGTTTCATGGGAGCCTTTCAATAAACTTTTACAACACACTGAAGACTTCTTTCTTGGATAACATAATCAATAGTCATGAAATCTATTATTTAAGTTATTTCCATAAAGTAAATAAATAAATAAAATAGTTTTATTTCCATAAATATGCATTTACAATTAATTAATTAATATTATTTTTTCTAAATGGAGTCTCTGTCACCCAGACTGGAGTGCAGTGGTATGATATTGGCTCACTGCAACCTCTACCTCCTGAGTTCAACCTTGGGTTCAAGCAATTCTCCTGCCTCAGCCTCCTGAGTAGTTGAGACTACGGGTGTATCCTACCATACCTGGTTAATTTTTGTAGTTTTAGTAGAGACGAGGTTTCCCCATGTTGGCCAGACTGGTCTTGAACTCCTGATCTCAAGTGGTTTGTCTGCCTTGACTTCCTAAAGTGCTGGGATTACAGGCAGAAGCCACCATGCCTGGCCTACAAATCACAATTTTAGACTTGAGACAGTGTTATTCAATCAATTGTCTATACTAGTGTAATTGATCACCTGTTCTACTAGCTAATGTCATGCTCTAGTTTTAAAATTTCAGTAGTTCGAGACCAGCCTGACCAACATGGAGAAATCCTGTCTCTACTAAAAATACAAAAAATTAGCTGGTTGTGGTGGTACATGACTGTAATCCCAGCTACTCAGGAGGCTGAGGCAGGAGAATTGCTTGAACCCGGGAGGCAGAGGTTACTCTGAGCTGAGATCATGCCATTGCACTCCAGCCTGAGCAATAAGAGCAAAACTCTGTCCAAAACAAAAAAAAAAAAGAAAGAAATTTCAGGAGTTCTCACAACACGCTTCCTTTGGTAAGGGATGTATACGTTGAAATGCATTACAGAACATTGATATGCATTACACAACACTGGGGGCTGACGCATGCTGGGGTCTCCACAGAACAGACCCTGAGGTGAAGTTCTGTGTGCATCAGTTGATTGAGGAGTTAAAGAAGCAGAACTAGGCAGAGGGAAAAATTATAGGGCAGTGCAGTTATACTGGAAACCTTAGCAGAGCCCTCAGGAGTGCTGGAGCTTGGATGTCCAAACAGAGTTGTCCCAAATGGAAGCAAGAGGGCTGGGTCCACATGCCCCTGCAGTGAATAGTCATTTCTTACAGGCTTTCCCTGGGGAAGGGCTGTGCTCTTGGACCGGGTACCTCTGTTCAGGCAATGGCAATTCCTGGAAAGAGACTCAGTTGAGAACCTTTGTCTACCAATACCCTAAGGAGCTAGAAGAATGACTGCTTCAGTTCCTGAAGAGGGTGGATCTGGGCAGACCACCTCTGCAGCTGCTATAAGGGTTTACCAAGAGCAAGTGGATCCCAAGAATAACAAGTGTGAGAAACTTCACTAGCTTACTGCTGGGGGTCTATGCTGTCTTAATATGCCATTCCAAGGTTATCAGAAAGTGCCTCATTCATATTTATATGAACTTCCTCTAATGTGAGTTAATTCCAGAGAGTAGCCTTAGTTAAGCTGAGTCAGTGGTGAAACAAAAATAGGAGGTAAAGACTGTTACATGTTTGCAATAGAATTTTTCTCATGTCTCAGGCTGGAAAAGGGCGATTGTTCAGTGTTTCGTGTATTCATTCCAAGCATCCACTGAGTTTCTATAAGGTTCCAGGCACTGCAAGAACTATGACACAGAAACATCTGTCTCCACTTCTATAAACTTCTGCAGGAGAAAAAAAGACAAGTAAGTAGGCATTACCCAGCATGATACTTGGGACAAGCAGTAAGAGAAAGGACAGATGATCCAGGAAGAATGACCCATGGGTGTGCTAGCGCAGGCCCCTACTGGTTCACCAGAGCCAGTTTGATTTTCAGAAATGTTGTCACCTTGTTTCTATTAAAAATCAAATGATATGAACTTATCATTAAATTTTATTAAAAACAAAGTTAGCACATACTAAAAACTCATTACTTCCTAATTATTTCACTATTATTTATGCTCTTAAGCTTTGTTCTATTGTGCCTTTCTGGTAGTAATATCATATAATGGTGTGCAGCTGTGCATAGATTCCCATTTCTGTGTTCAGTGATGTTACCTTGGAGGCTTGGAATTGGTCACTATGGGAGCATTTGTACCACAGAATGGGCAAATGCTTCCTCTCTTGCTTCACTCCTGAAGGGTTTGATTTATTGTTTTGTTGACTATCTAGACTTAAGAAAGTGATGGAGAAAATGCCAATAACACGGATGAAACTTACACACATAATTTCTGTAGCCATTACATTGTGAATGGCACAAAAAATTGAGGAAATATTCTGCCTCTATTTGCAAATCATCCGATTCAGCAAGAGTTCCTCATGTCATTGACATATGAATAAACTTTGCATAGACATCTTCATTTTTTCACTTTACTCATTAATGTAAATGAGAATATTAATATTAATTAGTTATGTCAGAGCTATAAGATTTTGTCAATGATATGGGAAACTTCTGAACTGAAAAATAATCGAACATTTATTCAGTCTAACTTTATGAAATTATAGCTGACTTGCAATCATTGTTTGGTTAAAGATACCAGATTTCAGAAAATCAAGGTAATTATTTTGTCAGGATCAATTGGCTATTTATAATGAAGAGTAGTATATATTTTATTATTTTTGTGAATTGCTAGCTACACATTCCATTTTCATCAGTTAAAATTATAATAAAATAAATAAAATAAAATTATGTGCATATGTACACCCATGCATTTTTCCCACTAGAGAGCAGGTTGTTAAAACTTTATCAGCATACAACTGGATAAAGCAGAGCTAATACAGAACTTTGCACAGTTACCACATGAGCAACGGAGGGGTTGGGGGTCACATAACTCATTCTGAGAAGATTGAGTGAGGAGAAGTAGGAAGAGAAAAGGGAAGGCTGAGCTTACATTATCAGTAGACTTCTGGTTCCTCCTCTTTCTCCTACATTGCATTCTGCTTTACAGCAGACCAAGAAGAAGATAAAATTCCTAGGCTCTCTTTCATCCTAGCATTAGTATTTCTAACTACAAATGTACCAGATATTTTCTGGACTAAATGAAGGTACCTAAATGCAGCACATCTTATAGCTATTCGCATTTCTGCCACAAACATGTTTTTGTGACAACTCATTAGCACCATTGAAATTATTTGTGCTTTCCCTCATGAGATACTTCTGGGCAGTTTGGCTGTGTGTGGATTCACTCTGTAGCACTCACTATAGGACCATTTCCCTGAGCTTTTTTTTGGGACACTCAGACCTTCCCCTCACCATTGGGAAGCACCATCCATCCATTAACCCAAAATGGCGAGGCTACTTCCTCTAGGTACTGGTATCCATATTGGGCGTGATGGTGCTCACCTCCTTCCAGAGAGCATGATGGAATGTTTTGCTTGGTTCACTACAGGAAAGGCATCTATTTAGGTGAGTTTCTGTTCTCAACCCTCCTCAAGTCATTTTTTCCCAGGTCCTGGGTCTCAGACCTGATTTCTCCATGTCTATTTTGCTATTTTCCTCATATGGACATGCTGTATTTAATCTTTATAGAATTCATAATGTTGAGCATATGACAGATTAGAAATATATTTGATTTTAAGTTTAAAGTATTATTTTTCCATTCACAACCATTTTTAGAATTCTTTGGGTCTTTTTAAGGGCAATTTTCAAACATGATTTTTTAAAGACAACACTATAGTGGTGGCTCATGCCTGTAAACCCAGCACTTTGAGAGGCTAAGGAGGGCGGATCTCAAAGTCAGGAGTTTGAGACCAGCCTGACCAACATGGTGAAACCCCGTCTCTACTAAAAATACAAAAATTAGCCGGGCATGGTGGCGGGCGCTTGTAATCCCAGCTACTCGGGAGGCTGAGGCAGGAGAATGGCTTGAATCTGGGAAGTGGAGGTTGCGGTAAGCTGAGATCATGCCATGGCACTCCAGCCTGGGCAACAAGAGCAAAACTCCATCTCAGAAAAAAAAAAACAGTTGATAGTTGATTGCATAGTACACTCCTCTCCCTAGACTTTAAACTCCTTAAGGGAAGAAAGTAAATTTCATCTCATTATCCTGTAGGACTAGTCCAGTGTCTGTCATATACCTGGATGAATACACAAATGAGTATTTCAAAATCATTTCTTTAAAACCTGGTTATATACATGAAATTCTAAACATTTTTCTTTGTGTGTGATGAATATGTCCTGAATCAAATTATTATAAACACAAGTCAGTGAATGATTTTTAAGATGTATTGATGCTAGCAAGGCCACTGTAAGTCCAGTCTTCTCTGCCTTTCTCTCCCATAGCCATTCTAACTCCACACATTTAAAAAATCTATTCATTCATTCGTTCATCTGTTATCTATCTATCTTTCCACCCAGTTAGTCAACCAGTCATTTATTCTGCAAATATTCAGTTGTATCCTTGCTATATAATGGTGAGCAAGGTAGACATGGCCCTGCTTTCATGTGGAGAAGAGAATATTAAGCCCATCACCTACAGTGCAATATGTACTATGATAGAAAAAAACACATCTCTCATTCATCTCAGCATTGAATCTCTCAGGTAAGAAATGAGGCTCTAGAAAAGCATGGGGTAGAAATGAAAATTATCCTGAGACTTCACAGGTGTGGAAAGGGTTAACCAAGAAATGAGGAGAGGGGACGGTGTTTAGGCTAGCCAGAGTACAATGTCTGCGGATCTACACCAGAGAACATGGTGTGTTCTAAGAGCAGAAAGAATGCAGTATTTCTAAAGCTTGGATTACCAAGTAGGGAGTAAGGAATGATGAAGATGTCAGCACCAGTAGGGTTTAGAATTTGAAAGGCTCCATGAATTGGTGAGAGTTTGAAGTTCTCATCTTGGCTGAAGAATAGAGAATGGGTGGCCAGGTGAGAATGTGGGGCAAGAGTAGAGACTGGGAAGCCAGTTAAGATGATGATACAGGGAAGAGGAAGAGAGTGATCACTTGACCTCAGGTAGTGGCTGTGAGGTTGTGAAAAATGGCATTATTCAAGTCAACTCTCTTAGTTACAAGGAACTGGCAGAACATGAAAGGATCGAAATGAATAAATCCTGGCAATCAGAAGATACAGGTAAATCATCTGTCTCTAAGTCTGCCTGTTGCTTCATCTTTGAGAAAGTGGTGATTTCTGATCATTTGATTCTGAGAGCTATTGTTTAGTCTTCCCTTTTAGCAAAAATGATTAACCTTTGCTATAGATGAGGAGATAGAAGAAACAGAGAAGAGAATTTAAATAGAGGACATATTTATTCTGGCATCTTGTAAATTTATTATTTAACTTCAGGGCAAAAATCAAAATAAGATGTCAAGTTGTGCTTAAGGTACTTGCCTATCTCTGAGGCTATAAACATAGCATGACTGAGCGAACCACATGTGGCGCCAGAGTGTTCTGTGGTCTTTCTTGAAGGGAATAAAGACTGTGAAAAGGACAGGAAACCTGGAAGGATATGTCAAGACTGGAGACTCTGTCCCCTTGACTGAAAAAGGCATTAAGGCTTTAGGGACATTAATTTAGAAGAATACAAACAAATATAGTAAACAGTAATTGTTGCATAAAGACACTATTGGTTTTTAAAAGCCCATTCAAAGTTTTAAAAGTCACAGCTATATTTGTATAATTTCTTTTTAGTGTCACATAGTGTGATGTTTTAAGGATCTCTATGAGTAATTGTCATTTTTATTCAATATTTGAGCATAATTAGTGAAGTTGTTTTTTGGCATGGATCATTTCCTCATGTTATCACTCTTCGTGACTGTTTTTATAAATTTCAAATTGTCCATTTTTAAAGTTAATTTTATTTACTTAAAGATGAAGAGGAACTTCGATTATAGGAGATTGCCTGCAGGGGCCTTAATAGTCAAAGAGATGGTTTAGTTCTTTTGGAAAAGGAAATGTGACCCTAGGATTACGCCCTTGAGAGATGATACTTCAATTCAAATTGTGATTCACAGAGTAATTGCAGGCTGTGGAAATGCATCTTCAACATCTTAAAATAGCTGTCAGACGGCAGAACTTTCCCCTTGAGGAAGGCAGTGTTCAGTAGATGTCTTTTGTCTCTTTCAAACCAGCAGAACAGACTTTGAACAATGAAAAGAAACAATATATAATATTTTCAGGAGTGATTTCAAAGTTAACTGAGAACAAAAATATCCTCACCTGTTTTGTACTGTGATACAAATACAACAATAAATAAAACAAATAAACAAAATGATATCTGGAAGGTCTGTATGCCTGGGTTAATATCAAGGCTTCTACAGGGAATATAAAATTTAAACCCAGAGCTCTTAGTGTACACGCAAGCAACTGAACACATTCTTAATGTCATGGGTCATTAAATCCATTGTATTCTTTACAGAAAAACAAGCAAATGATAAAAATATATTACTATATTTTTCTATCTTTGTAGGTAAACAAAGATGATAGCAAACAGTGAGATATTTCTTTATTCTTAATTGCATAAATCGAATTGATGGTTTTCTTAAATATACAGTGAATGGAGCTATTTGACTTTTTTTTTTCTTTGTTAGGATTTTGATAGCAAGTAACCGGTATGATTTTTTTTTTTAAAGAAGTCATCGAAAGAGCCTTCCAGTCACACTGAAGGTTGTAAAGCACAGAAACATGTCAAGATGAAGTGGATCATGGCAGGTGGGATAAGGCAGACTCTCCCTGGAATAGCTAACAGGTAAGAGGCTGCCGGAGATGGCGCAGAAGGTGCACAGGTTCCTTTTTCCAGAACTGATGGTTGAACTGATGTCCAGAACTGATGGTTGGCTGCGCCCATGGAAGACTGTAGGGAGAGGAGGACAGAGGTTGAGTTGAGAAAGGCTGGCTCTGAGGGTGACTATGAAAATGCCAACCCCGGAGGGAAAGACAAAAGTCAGGTTAAGAAAGACAATGAAATGGCTGAGAGTCACAAGAGAATGGGTTTTAAGTCAAACAGAACAAAATAAGAATGTAAACGACAGACAGGTAGCAAGGTTGGGTGATCAGGAAGAGGGGACAGACAATATGACAGGAACAAGGTGTGCTGCAGATTAAGCTGATCAATTCAGGAACTAAATCTGTAAGTGCTGAGAGGCAGCTTGGCAGTTGATCTAAAAATTCTTAAACACAATGGGGATTACCTAAAGAACAACCCTGGGGTCCAACAGACTACAGACAGGGACTTGGCATCAAGACTCAAATATCAAGGATTTCAGCTAGATGGGCTGTCCAGAGTTTATGAAAGTAGAGACTGAGGGACCTGCAGACACTGTGGCAACAGTGGTGTAAGCCAGGCAATGTGAATGTCAGCACAGCTCTAGCAACTGAGGAGTAGGATAGATTCATTCAAAAACCAGGCAAAGAGCACTCATCAGGTGGCGAATACAATAGATATGTTGCAAAGAGCTATCAGGGCTGATTCCCGTCCTCAGGAATACGACAATGTGGTAGGGATACCACCAGCAACCACTCCTTCCCCAACCCCACCCAAACAAACCAATGAAACATCTTGCAACACTCTGTAATACATTACTACATTTATTTTGCTTTATGGCAGGTGGTCTTCAGGCCCCAGTAAGCCTGACATGTAGGCTGGTATGTGGCAAGACCTGCAGCAGTTCTGAGAGAAGTCATTGCTGAGAGATTAGAACATAGGCTGAGATATTTTCTTGGCATCCCTCCTAATTAATCTCGCAGGCTTGTACCCATCAGGTGCTCAGCAGCACAGTAGTTCTTGAACCCTCTCCTTAGCCACAGCAAGCACTAGACCCAAGATGAAATTGCAGGACAGGTTTTTGGTGTGGTTTTATTGATGGAAGAAACAGGATTTAATTTGCTAGGAAGGTATGAGTTTTACTTTTTGAAGGAATCTTCTTCAAAAATAAGGATGTATATACTTTGAAGAGTCCTTCCTGGCCCTGAGGTGACAGCAAGTGACTTTGAAGCAGCCTCTTTGCTGTGGTTCTAAGTCTTTGTGGGTCACTTGGAAACACAAGTCTGGTAGGCAGGAGGCCTGTGTTATTCATATTTTTTCCTACCTCTGACTTTAGGCACATCATCCCACCTCTTTGCACTTGAGCTCTGTTGTTGTTTGAATGTGTCCTTCAAAGTGCATGTACTGAAGTTTAATCCCCAATGAAACAGTATTGGGAGGTGGGGCACAATAATAGGTGATTAAGTAAGTCATGAGGGCTTTGTCCTCATGCACAGTTACATGTTATTGTTGTGGAGTGGATTAGTTATTTTGAGAATGAGCTTGTTCTAAAAGTGAGTTCTATCCTTTGCTTGCTTTCTTTCTCTTCCTCCCACTCTCTTTTTCATCCATTTTCTATCATGGGATGATGCAGCAAGAAGGCCCTCACCAGATGCCAGACCCTCGGCCTTGGACTTGGACTTCTAAATTCCCAGAACTGTAAGAAGTAAATTTCTCTGTTCTTTTCTTTTCTTTCTTTCTCTTCCTTCCTTCCTTCTTTCTCTTTTTCTTTCTTTCTTTCTTTCTTTCTTTCTTTTCTTTCTTTTCTTTCTTTTCTTTCTTTGTTTCTTTTTCTTTCTCCTTTCTTTCTCCCTTCCTTCCTTCCTTCCGTCCTTCCTTTCTTCCTTCCTTCCTTCCTTCCTCGCGTCCCCCCCACCCCTTTCCCTCTTTCTTTAAAAATTACCCAGTTGGTGGTATTTTGTTATACAACACAACATGGACTAAGACAACCTCCTTGTTCATAGCCATATCCTGGGAACAAACATATATGGATATAGCTCCTGGGTTGGCAAATATTTGACTGAATAGTCAGTTCTCACCATGGGCCCTTTAAGGCTGAACCTAAAGTCACTTTCCCTATCTCCACTTCAGTGTTCCCAACTTGTTCATTCATATTCTCTTACTTTCTCTTTCTAAACAAATGCAGACATATTCTTGAAATCATCAGAAATTTTTATGAGAAGCAATCTTTTTTGAAGAGATATGAGAATTAGGAAAAATATACTTCCTTAAAACTAAAACATGTGACTGTTGGTAGAATAAACATAGGTGTTATCACTGAGATTGAGTGAGTGCTCATGTTGATCCTTACAAAATGGAGCATGTCATGCTTCTAGTACGTGCAGAGGTTACCTGTAGCATGTAACATCAAGGATGCTCTATGGGATATCTCTTTCTGTGAATCTTGACTGTACCTAGGAGATCCTATTCCTGGTGAGAAACTCCCACTAAAGATAGAAACTTGTGTTTAAGGAGTGGGTAGGAGAGATCAAAGAGAGGGGCATGAGGTGAAAGTAAGTGAACTCCAAAGTGAAATCATATTTCGCTTAGGGCAAAGACGACATCAGTTGCTTTAGTCACGAAGCAATCTGGGTTCATAATTCAAATTTGAGAAGAAAAAACTGCATTGTTTAGTATGAACTGTGATCTATTTGAGTTTTCTTGGTTTGGTATTTGGTTACACACAGATTTAGCCTAAGACAATACCTGGAGTAAATAAAAAAGGCCCAAAAAACATGTATACTACCCTGTTTATCCTGTTGAGCTCTTAGTGGTTTCAGAGAACATATGTGCAATAAGTCAGACTCTCCCTGGAATGGCTAATATCATATCCATGCTGTGAGTTCAGAGTACAGCAATTTGTTATTGATGCCCAAACATTAGAAATGTACAGCCAACCTCCTAATGTTCTGCTAAAATCAATTCCTTTTCTTTATTAGCATTTTTTTTGTTTAACAGAATAAAAGTATTTCCATTTTTACATAAAAATAGGAACAAAGAGCACATGTTAAATATACTGGTGAGTATAAAAAATCACAGTACAAATTTTAAAAAACAGTATTATACTTTGGGTAATAAATAATAATGACACTATTTTTTGTGTCCCTCTTTCCCTACAGTTTAGCACTGTGAGTTACTGTTCCAGTATATTAAAAGTATGGAAATTCCAGATTTTCCTAAGCATCAACAATATAAAATGACTTGTGAAGATATCAGAGAAATGTCAGAAGAGATGCAGAGAGAAAGAAAGCGCAAGGAAACACGAGGTCTCTTTCTTGGAAGATTTTCCAGGGAAGGCCTTCTGTAGAGACTGATTCAACCAGTTCAGCCTTTCTGTTAGGGTCCCCATCTTTTTCTCTCACCTCCATATCCAGCTCATAAGGAAACACTGTAGGTTCTACATTTAGAATAGATCTCAAATTTGATAGCATCTCACTGTTTTCTTAACTCCATCACATGTCGCAGGAGCAACTGCAGTAGCTTCTTGTAGTCTTCCTATTTCCACAGTGACCCTGTGCATCTACCTCTTCTCCATATAACCACCAGGTCCTCAGTTGAAGATCAGATCATTTCAGTTCCCTGATTGAAGCTTCCAGTGTCTCCTAATCACTGGATTGTTGTTGGTGGTGTTTGTTTGTTTGTTTTTGGCCATGTTTTGAGACACGGTCTCACTGTGTTGCTCATGGTGGAGTACACTGATGTCATCATGGCTCACTGCAGCCTTACCCTCCCAGGCTCAAGTGATCCCTTAACTTCAGCTCTTCAAGTATTTGGGACTGCAGGGGTATGCCATTATACCTGGCTAATTTTTTTGTGGAAATAGAATTTCATTATGTTGCACAGGCTGGTCTCAAACTCCTAGACTCAAGTGATCCTCCTGCCTTGACTTCCTAAAGTGCTGGGATTACAGACTTGTGCCACCACACCTAACCTCCCAATCACTCTTAAGATAAAAGTCCAACTTTCCATGGGCCACGTGACCTTTATTAGGTACACCTAAGATGTACCCCAATGATCGCTGCCTCGTCTTACTCATGTTCCTGTGTATTTCCCTCCTGCAGTGTTTGGGTTAGACCTCCTCATGTGCTCTAACAAGTAGAATAAGGAAGAAGTGATGGCACTTCACTACTCTGATTAGGATACAAAAAGCCACACCTTCTCTCTTGCTAGAGGCCTCTGTACTTCTTCATTGGCTCACTGATGATGTAAGCTGTCATATTGGAGAGGCCCACAAGACGAGGAACTGAGGGTCTCCTCTGGGAAGCAAAAAACTGAAACCCTCAGTCTAACAGCCCCCAAGAATTTGAATCTTGGTAACGCAACTTGAAAGCGGATCCTCTGGAGTTGAGTTGAGCCTTTGGATGATCCAGCCCTGGCCATTACCTTGATTGCAGGGATAGAAGGAGGGACTGAGGGCAGAAAAACAGAGGAGGCAGCCAATCCATGAAGCAAGATCCAGCCCAGCTGTACCAGATTCCCAAACCACAGCAACTGTGGGAGAATTAATGGTGTGTCAAGCCACGTGGGGGTAGTTTGTTATGCAGCAATAGGTAACCAATCCATGGCGTTGTAGGAACTGACCCTTGGCTATTTCTCAGACCTCACCTCCCTTCACCTCCCACTGTCTAATTTTCTCCAGCATCTCTGCTCTTATTTCTCCTTCTTGGACATACCAAGCTTGTTCTGACTCCATGGAATTTTGCTTGTTGTTTAGAATGCGCTTGAATGCTCTTACCTGAGAACTTTGCATAGCTGATTCTTTCACATATCCAGGACTTCTTTCGATTCTCACTTTTGCAGAGATGCTTTCTTTGGCCTCCCTCCGTGGAGAAGTTACAATGACTGCTTCCAGCTACTTCTTTTTTGCATTCATCCTTTTCTCTGTCTCATTGTCCTGCATTATTTTTCTTCCTACCCTTATGTTTTTCTTGTTTGTACTTTATTGCCTGTTCCTGTATTTTGTTTTAAGCTCCATGAGGGTTGGGGTTTGCTCTGTTCTCAGTTTCTAGAATACATAAGTGCTAACTACATATTGATTGAACAAATGGGTATCTTTTACCGTAATAGGCTGGCACCTCCTCATTTGCAAGATAATGGTGTTAGAACAAATGCCATTAAATTTGCCTCTATATCTAAACTTACTGTTCTGTGACTAACATGGCAAAGAGATTAAAGACAGGAAATCAAAATTAGAAGAGAATAAGAATTGGGCAAGGGGGCTTTTGGAGTGGAAAACATGGGGTATGTAAGACGCCATGGTTGGAGAGGAGGTTCTGTCATTCGACAAGAACCATCTGGTTCAGGGTTGTCCCATAGAACTCTGTGAAGATAGGAATGTTCTAACCTGCACTGCCCAACACAGGAGACTTCTGTGGCTATTGAGCCCTTAAAATGTGGCTAGTGAGACCGGATAAATTTCAAATTTTATTTTTATTTTATTGTAGAGACAGAATCTTGCTCTGTCATCCAGGCTGGAGTGAAGTGGTATGATCTTAGCTCACTGAAGCCTCAACCTTCTGAGCTCAAGCCATCCGCCCACCTTAGCCTCCTGAGCAGCTGGTACAGGTGCAAGCCACTATGCCCAGATAATTTTTTTATTATTTATTTTTAGAGATGGGGTCTTGCTATGCTGCCCAGGCTAGTCTTGAATTTCTGGCCTCATATAATCCTCCCACCTTGGCCTCCCCAAGTGCTGGGATGATAGTTACAGGCATGAGCTACTGCTCTCTGTCTCCAATTTTATTAATTTAAATTTAAAGAGCCCTTTTAGATTCTAAATGATGTAATTCTTCGTTGACACTGTGACTGTACTTTCAGAATCTTATCCACCATGAAAGATTGGGGCATATTAGGCTGGCACAGCCATACAGTTAGTTTTACTTCAGAGACAGCTGATGGACAGGAGAGGGGACATTATGTTCTCACCATAGATTTATGACTAAAATGCAAACTAGAAAATTTTTTTTTCGCATAGAACCAAAAATACGCTATGGAATACACAGCTCAGTACTAATTAAGTGCCTTCCTGTAATAATGACAATTCTCTCTGGGGTCGATTTTTTTTTCCTCTTCTCCCTCATTTTATTTTTTTTTTCTGCTTTTCATTTTCATCTAGGTGGTTTTGAAAGTAAACAGAAAAGACAAAAAAACAAAAAACAAAAAGTCAGTGCTAGATAATTTTGCCACTTTTAGTAGAAGGGTTGATTACCACCTAAAGATATCTCTGTTGATGATTATGAACATGAAATAAACCAATTGGTTGCCGTTTTCTTTGGGTCTATGATGTCTCTCATCATCTGGAATTTAAACATCTGAGCTTCCCAATTTCTTCTTCACTATTCTTAATTATTATCCCTTTTGCTTCCACAGACAGAATCTGAACTGTCTTTTAACACAAGCAAATGCAATGTATTATCAACGGTCGCAGCTGCTCTTTATAAAGAAGAGAATTCCCCTCTGCCCAGGCCCTTGGCTATAATACCTGGTATTGGAAAGAACCAAAATGCTCTTTTTTCCTTCTTTTTTTCCTGTTAAATGACATGTTTATTTTCCTGGATAATAAAAATTATGACTCAAGAAAGTCCTACAAATGTTCGTTTTTCCTTAACACATGAATGCCTTGGCATCTGTGAAAGGTTATGTGTTGCATAGGATTTGAGACAAGACTCAGGTTAAGTTAGTGCTGTGTTAAGTATTTACATGTGACACTGAGAAAATTGCTAAACATCTCTGTTTTGTTTCCCTTCTCTCGCAGGCAGAACAGACATGGTAATAGGCATGTCTCAAGGTTGCTGTGTGGACCAGCTGAAACCCTATGTGTGAAAGCACTTCACACACAGAAGGGGGTAATGTGAGATTCAATTTTTTTAAAAAAATGGAAGTTCATTCTAGTTTGGGGACGTGGCTTTGTACTTGTTCTGACTTAGGATGTTTATCAGCTCTTTCTCCATTATAACTGCCCCCACCCCACCTTATCAAATGGGCTCACCTCAGATGTCACTTCTCAGAGATGATCTCCTTGACCACTCTCTGCCTATATAAAATTTTCCTACTTTAAGTAAAGCTCTTTTTAGTGTCTGAAATGATCATATCTATTGGTTTCTATGTATATTAGCTGCCCCTTTCCCTGCACCTACGAGAATGTGAATTTTGTAAGGATAGGTACACTCACTACTTTGTTTACTTCAATATCCCCAGTGCTGAGAACATAGTCTGAGCATAGTAAATGCTCCATAAATGATTGTTGACTGATAACCCCCAGGGACACTCAAACTAGTCAGAAGCCCTGCATTTTTCCATAACAGGTCATATTTCCTGAATTTATGAGCCTTCCCACTTGTCAATTATAGGAGCGTGGCTGCTATGGAAGCCATATTTCCTTCCAGAGCCATTAGGGGTGGCTGTGGGAAATACAGATAGTTTGCCACCCTGAATCCATGTTAAATATTTTGACAAAGATTTCTGCAGCTCACCACAAGACTGCTAAATTCCTCACTGGCAGTCCTCAGAGTCTACAGTTTGTTAAGATAGATCTAGATGCATTTTTATATCCAAAGAAGAAATTTAGATTTTTATTAGTGTCTATATGCTAAACTTTTTTGACATACTCCTAAGTGGTGTTATTTGGCTTCACAGTGTGTAAAATTCATAAAGTAATTTTGAATTGCATTTAACTAATACACACACACACATACACACACACACACACACATATTTTCACCTTTATTTTTTGAGATGGAGTCTCACTCGTTCTGTTGCCTGGGCTAGAGTGCAGTGGCACAATCACGGCTCACTGCAACCTCCACCTTCTGGGTTCAAGTGATTCTCCTGCCTCAGCCTTCTGAGTAGCTGGGGTTACAGGTGTGCACCATCATGCCCAGCTAATTTTTTGTATTTTTAGTAGAGACGGGGATTCACCATGTTAGCCAGGATGGTCTCGATCTCCTGACCTTGTGATCAGCCTGCCTCAGCCTCCTAAAATGCTGGGATTACAGGTGTGAGTCACCATGCTCGGCTAATATTTTTATTATGTGATCTTTGCTGGCATGAGTTGAAATACTAGCTCATAAGCAAAATTTCTGGAAGTTTCCTTTTGCCCTTTGCTAGTGCCCCAGCCAGAAGACTCTTTGCTGAGTTGTCCATCTCAGCAAAGAGTCTTCTGGCTGGGGCACTAGCAAAGCCAAAAGCAACTCAGGGATCCCTTGGTGTCCCTAATGTGTCACTTTGGTAGAAAGTGTCTACAGTTTGCTGCTTAAAATACTAAGTGCGCAAATAAAAAGAGATTCAAATAACATAGTGACCTGATAACAGAAGAATTACTAGAATTGTTCCCCTATTTGGGGCCAGACTGCTGATATCATGACATTAACTGATGAATTCAAAGAATTTCCTCATGACAGAAGTATTTATTATTCCTAGAAGACCTTGAAGCTATCCAAATTCCTCCAAGTTACATGTCACATTAATTTTAGAGAAAACACAAGGATTTTTTTTGTACTCTAAAAATTTGAAGGGAGAAGTTATAAACCTTCCTATACATAAATTAGCTGAGAATGTTAATTACACTGGTTTGGAAGTTCATTTTTGGGGGCCCTCTGATGGCTAATTCATGAACCACCAGGTTAAATAAGAATCAGAAATGATTTTTTTTTGCCACATGTCTGCAAGTAACAGTGGCATCCTGCAGCAGGCACACCTATTTTGAATTATTTGTATTTAAGAAAGAATTAAAATAGAGGAGTGGTATTTTTATGGCATATTTATAGCAGTTTCTATAAAAGTTGGACTAAAATTGTCTTGGTGAATGATGTCATCAGCTAATAAAAAATCTTAGATGTATGGTGAAGACAGTCCTGAATGCAAAGTTAGACTCACTGGTTATGAATCAAAAACTTACCAATTATATATAGCATTAGAGAAGTCATACTTTCTTTAAGTTTCAGTCTCTTTTTTTTTTTTGTATATAGAAGGAAGGGAGGTGAGGAGTGACACATAATTTTTAATGTAAAAGGATCCTATTTACTGTGTAGTGAGAAACTAACACTATGAGAAAGGGAAGTACATGTCAGACAAAGGCCTGGTGGCCATGCCGCCTAACGCTTAGTAGCACATCAGGCTGATAGATGCCTCCTTTTGTATAGGCTGTCTTAGATATTTGGGGGCTTGATTTATACGCTTGTAGATAGTCTGCATGGCAAAGTCTGCTTGATAGGAAAAAAGTTATATACTTGAGATAAGCCAAAGGAGGAACACTGACTTTGTTACCAATGAACTCACTGCCACCCTTCCAGCCTGGTTTGCAATTCTCAGTCTCAGATTTGGAGGCTGGGGACTTTAATTACAGAAAAATCCAATGGATAGATACATGTTGCCTGAAAATGAAGGTAACTTCAAGATGTCCCTTATTAATTTAGCTCTCATCTCCTATCGCATGGACAGTACTTGTTTCATATTAATTGCTAGAGAACATTATAATTTCTGGGAACACTGGGAGGGATTTATTTCATCACACACCAGGATGGGACCTAATTTTTAATTTAATCAAGTAGTTCGGGACCTAATTTTTAATTTAATCAAGTAGTTCCTCTCCTTTGCCATAAAGGTTGGTTTAGAGAACCCAGGCTAAATCAATCAGCATAAGGCACTTTCTTAGCCCTGGGATTGCTTTAGAAATGGGCAGAGAACCAAATTTGGCCCGATAAAATACAGCAGAAGGTTTATTTGTAGATTTTGGGAAATAAGTGTTCTCAATTCTAAAATAAAACCATCGAGGGAAGTTCTATTTATTTCTCTTAAGATTGATGCATTTGGGAGACCCAGAAATGTGGATTCTATCTTTCTCTGAGCCCAAGGATAAAGGAGAACAAAAGATCAATAGCAGGAAACTGCAGCTGGACCACAGATGGTGCAGCCTGACCTCTGCTCTGTCTCTGCCTTTGTCTTTAATTCTCAGAAGTTTGACCATGATGTATGTCGGTGTGAATTTCTTTGGGCTTCTCCTGTTTGTGGTTCCCTCAGCTTCTTGAGTCTAAATACGTACGCCTTTTGCCAAACTGGGAAGATTTCAGCCACTATATCTTTGAATACTTTCTCTGTTTTTCTTCAACAACTCAGATAATATGAATTTAGATCTTTTGTTATTTAGTCCCATGGGTCCCTGAGACTGTTTATTTATTTTCTAATCTACTTGGAAAATAGATTTTCTCTTTTTCAGATTCACTAATTTGTAGCAAATTAGCAAATTGCTTTATCTTTCAGTTCATTATCTCTTTCCCCTGTCCCTTTCATTCTTCCTTGGAGCTCATCCACTGAGATTTTTATTTCAGTTACAGTATTGTATATTTTTGTTCTAAAATTCCCATTTGGTTCTTCTTCTTTATATATTTTATATCTTTGTTTAGACTAGTTTTCATTTGTTATAAACATGTTTGTAAATAGCCTTCTCAACTAGTTGCATCATGGCTGTGACATTCGTGCTGGGGCTCTTTGTCTCTTCTGGGTGATGGTTGGGTTCTAGTTCCCCAGTAGCTCTCTGCTGATACCTCTCTGGCTGGGAGGGTAGAAATAACTCATGACTGCTGCCCACATAACCTCCACTGACACCACAGAGTGAGGAGGTGGCTCCATTGCCACTGGTAGTGCTGGAAGCCCGGGTCCTCCCTTGGGTGTCCTCCAACACCACCCTGGTACAGATGGGGATTGGCGGCTTGCTATTGCCAGCTGTGTATGGAAGGCCAGTTTTCCCAGGAGCCCGACTTATAGTCTTTCATCCTTCACCCCCTTCCCACTCTTTCCCCTGAGTCCCCAAAGTCCATTGTATCATTCTTATGACTTTGCATCCTCATAGCTTATCTCACACTTATAAATGAGAATATATGATGTTTGGTTTTCCATTCCTGAGTTACTTCACTTAGAATCATAGTCTCCAATGTTTATGTTTTGAGTATAAAATTACTGACAACAAAGAGAATGCAGGCTGGACAAAGAGAATAAAGGGTGGAGAATGAGGGTGCTGCATGGATGGAACTGGAACACCGCTGTGTGTCGTCAGAGAGGATGGTTATTGGGATGAAGTGAGGGGCTCTGAGAGGCATTCTCTCTACTTCTCCCCAGCCCTGGGCCCATCCTGCACACTTCCACCTCGAGTTGATGGTTATACATCATCTGTTTGTCCTTTTCCTGCTCACACTCACTTCATTTTAACTCAAGCTGGGCCCAGAGAATCACTGAGCGTCAACTTTGGGCATAGTAAGCTATATTATTTACCGAATATTAATTAGTGCCATTCCCTACATCTAAAAAGTTTTCTTACTTGTTTTTACAAATTATTTAAATATCTCCGGTCAAGGTATCCATGAGCAACCTAACTAGACATGCTCCATCCTGTAGTTCATGGCACTGCTGTTGCCTTCATGCTAGGTAATGCTTTGTTTGGGTTTTCTTGAACCCACTAGTCAGTTTTGTTTTTTTTTTTAATTAGAGGACTTAAATAAATGTTCATCACAATATATCCTCAGTAGTGATAATGACTAAAGTCTTGTTGATTGAGCAAAGGATTAAAACAATTAGAAATGTTTTCTCGAGTTTTGCTCTTCCTTCCTTGACTGTGAACATACCTGTGTCTGCGTCCTTGCGTTCTTACTTTGCTCTGGATCCATGGATGGAAACTTCACTCCTCTGAAGCTCAGTTGGCCTTTGCTACACACTTTCACCTTGGGGTCCCCTTTCCTAGAATTTTCAGTCTTTTAATTTTTTTTACTAATTTTTGAATTTTTCCCTCAGCACCTTGCCTTCTCAACATTCTCTTATCTTGAAATACAAAACCAGAGAAAGAAACACAAACAGACCTTCCCCTCCAGCCTGTTTAATGGATTAGAGGGGGATGGGAAACCATTATAGTAACCCTGGTCCCAAAAGAGGAAACCTGAACTAAGATCGCATCATTGTGGTTGGGGAAAAGAGAATGGTTTCAAGACGTATTAAGCAGTTTCCCTTCTAGCTGACAAGTCATCTATAATTCTACTCTCTTACTGTTTCATATATATATATATATATATATATATATATTTATATATATATATTCTTTATTATTGTACTTTAGGTTCTGGGGTACATGTGCAGATCATGCAGGATTGTTGCATAGGTACATGCATGGCAATGTGGTTTGCTGCCTCTGGCACCTATATCTGGCATTTCTCCCCATGTTATGCCTCCCTGACCTCCCCATCCCCCCTGCTGACCCTCCCTTAGCCCCCACCAATAGACCCCAGTGTGTGATGCTCCCCTCCCTGTGTTCATGTGTTCTCATTGTTTAACGCCCGCCTATGAGTGAGAACATGTGGTGTTTGTTTCTCTGTTCCTGTGTCAGTTTGCTGAGAATGATGGTTTCCAGATTCATCCATGTTCCTGCAAAGGACACTAACTCATCATTTCTTATGGCTGCATAGTATTCCATGGTGTATATGTGCCACATTTTCCTTGTCCAGTCTATCGTCGATGGGCATTTGGGTTGTTTCCAGGTCTTTGCTATTGTAAACAGTGCCGCTATGAACATACATGTGCATGTGTCTCTATAATAGAATGATTTATAATCCTTTGGGTATATACCCAGTCCATTTCCCTCGCTGCTCTGTCTCCTTTGTTTTCTTCTTCACATCCAGGTTAAGGAGAAAGTTTACCACCATCTACCTTATTAGTTCCATTTTCCTTGTCTTCTTATTCTCTGCACATAGTTAACACTTGCCCTGTCCACAGCTCTGGTTGCTTCCATTTCTTCTTAGTCACCTGACTGCTGGACATTTTGCAGTATCTTGTCTGCTGCATTTGACCCTATTTTTGAATCAAGCATGTCGAGAATGTTTATCTGGTTTCCAGATCCTTTCTCTCTGCAGTGTCTCTTTCTGCTATTTCTTATCAGTCTCCTGTGGACATTTCTTCCTCTACTCTCTCTTTAAATGGCAGGATTCCTCATGGGTGTGCCCATGTTCTTTTTACCATGCTGAAACACTTGGGAGATCTTATCCCTTCCTATGACTTTACACTCCTTTACTCTGGTGACTCTCAAGTTTATGTTTCTAGCTTTTATCTTTCCCTACATGAGACCATCTATGTAATATCCCTCACAGTCACTAAACTATAACAAATGCAAACAGAATTCACCTCCACCTCTATCCTGCCTTTCTTCCTGAACTTCCCCATCTTGAGGAATTAAGATGACTGCGCCATCAACATCAGGATCCCTCTGGATTTATTTCTTTCTCTTACCCTGAAATTTGGTCTCTTATCAAGTCCTCAGTGTGTTGCTGTCTCAAGCTCTGTCTCTCCATCCTCACTGCTTCCATCTTCGTTCAGGTTTTTTTATGATTTTATCCTGAATCATTGCTAGTGTCAAACTCATTTTCCATGGTACATGAGCATGGCCTTTCTAGAATGTATTTCTGCCTTGGGAAAAGCCCTTGCTTCCTAGAAGAAAGAGAAGCACCGGGAATTCTTTGAGGATTTGGTCCCTGCCAGCTTCTCTCCCTCATGCCTGCCATCTCTTCTGACCTCTAGATTCTGTGCATTTGTCCGTGTCTTTCACAGGTTGGGCTTCCTATCCACTTCCAACAGCATTCATTCCCTACAGACAGCCATCTTTTGTCATGGATAATTTTTATTTGTTCTTTAAGACTTCAATCAGATCTCCTGACTTCTGTGAAATCCTTCCTGTATCTTTTCCCTACCTATCTCACCCCAGACTAGTTTAAGCGCCGCCTGCTCCTCTGCTCACTGGGAATGTATGTTTCTAACACTGTTCTTACCAAACTGCATTGTAAATGCCTATTTATTCATATTTTTAAAAAACTTACAAAGATCTTTTAGTGCTCTGAGGAAAGTAACTGTTTCTTGCCTTTTCTTTGTATTCTTTAAACTTAGCACATGGCTTTTAAAAATGAATGAATAAAACTCAGCAGAGGTTAGGTGATAGAGCAAGATTAGGGTATCCAATCTAATCTAATCTAAACATCAAATATTTTAATCGAATTGTTTTAATATGAATTTTCTTCCAATCATTGTTCCTATGAAAACATTTTATACTGTTTCATTTAACTTAACCTAATGTAATACGGATTCATAGTCTTCATATTTTTTTTTATTATACTTTAAGCTCTGGGGTACATGTGCAGAGTGTGCAGGTTTGTTACATAGGTATATATGTGCCGTGGTGGTTTGCTGCACCCATCAACCCGTCATCTATGTTAGATATTTCACCTAATGCTATCCCTCCCCTAATTCCCCAGCCTGCAACTGGCCCCGATGTGTGATGTTCCCTTCCCTGTGTCCATGTGTTCGCATTGTTCAACCCAAACACAGCCTTCGTTTATTATTTCAAATTTCTCTGTTTTATAATTTTAAATTTTCTTTTTAGAATTATTAAGATGAAAGTTACACCAAAAACAAGGAACAATTGCTGGCACATCATCTTGATACTATTGAGGGAGTGCATGGCTATAAAGCTTGGACTGAGAGATCCTGTTTCTTGTTGAAATCTGTACCAGATTTCATCTTGGAAGAAAGTGACATTCAGGTTCTATATTCATAACTCAAACAAGTACCTGTGATGGATTGTTCTGTTCTCTGCTGCTCTGAATTTTCTCCCATTGAAGTAATTGCTAAGGAAAGGATGGATGTTAGCTGAGATGATAGAGTAGCTTTTACCAACAGAGGAGCTGTAAAACCACATAAGGTGGAAGAAGATAGTGCCAGGTATTTTAAGCATAGAAGACACTTTGATATTTTCCGAAGTTTTGAATACATATTGGAAATTCAACAATACCAGAAATAATTAATTAATGGACAAACAGGAAATAAACATTTCATTGTCAACTGGATATATATTTGCTACAGGGTGATACTCAAGACTTTTCTCTAGTATTTTTTATAGTATGTATTCCCACCATTCCATCTTTCTGGTTATTCATCTTTCAGTAAGCTTTGGTATATTGGCAACTTCCTGAAAACAGAGCTCCTAAAGTATGTTATTCCAGATGTGGCTTGTTCAGCCCTGAGAAGTGAGCTTATGGTTTTCCTGACTCTGACATACATGCCTGTTAGTATAGTCAAAACTTGCATTTCCTTTTAGAAACCTCATCATTACTCAAAAATGCAATTCACCAATCATTCATGACAATATTAACTCTTTTCTTTCAAGGTCATGCCCTGAGATTTTAAATTTGGGATGACAGGAACAAATCTACTGGTTAGGGGTGAGAATTTCAGGCCCTGTAGGAATTTCAGATCCTGTAGGAATTTCAGGAAGGTGCCATGACTGGGCAGTGAGGGAGTTGCTTTTGAATAAACAGGATTTCACCTCTCACCTCACTCCATATGTTTTGTTTACTCAGCCCACGCAGGTGGCCAACCTTGATTAGCACAACTTGATCTCATGTTGGTCTTCCTAGTCTTTGCTGGAGAAAATCTCATCTCCCTGTAATAGTTACATGCCCAGTTGGCAATGAATTTTTTATTACTTGTTAGTTAATTAATTCATTATTTCTGGTATTATTGCATTTCCAACATGAATCCAAAATCTTTGGAAAGTATCAAGAAGCATTTAATATATTCCTTTATAATTAGACTGCACATCATAAAATGCTAGACTGAATATAATCTAATGTCAAAATGTGTTTGGGGTGTTCTAGATAGGTTTGAGTATCATGGCAGACATTTCTATCATTTACTGATATTTCTCATTCCCCTTTCCTTCCTGGATCCTTAGAAGGTCATATGCCTCTGTCATTTAAAATTAAGGACGATCAGACTCCTTCCTTTACCAACAAAATGTGAACAGAGACTCACTTTCAGAGAAACAGAATGTTTAAGAGTGGTGTGATTCTCATGGCCTGAACCCTGCCTCAGGAAATTGAAAGTTTCTTGTTGAAAGGTCAGCATTATGGGTAGGCAGACTCCACAGCCTCCCATGTCCTTGAATGATTACAATGAGCAGAGCCCCAGTGCGACCATGGTTGAACAAGTAGCCTTCATGAGATTCATAGTGGGTATGCATTGAATATTTTTGGGCAAAACTATGCATACATGAATGAGCATCCCCTAAGAAAATGATGTAATTTTTTTTGTTTTGGTGGGAATAACATATTGGAATCTTGGCCCCCGTATTGGCAGAGTCTGTATTTCTTTTCTGTAGAGCTAACATTCTAACACTTTCAAGACCTTTCTCTATGGCTTCTCTGTGAAAAATAAACAGAAGTTTGAGAAAATTGTAATTTGTTTATAAAAAACTATAAATTTTCTATGTTCACGACCTTCTCACTTATGTAGATTATCCCCCAAAGAGATGGATGTGAACTGATCCAATTTTGCTTCAAATTATTTTAGAGCAAATGTTTATTCTTTACAACTTATTTCTGAGACTAAAATAAGACTTTTTTTGTATTTAAATATGTGTTGTCTTGCTAACAATTTTATATGATGAATTGATTAAAACTTTGCCTGAAATATATGTTTTAATACATTTTGAACAAATAAGAATGAATTTTGCTGTAAAGAAATCACAGAATCTGAGAGTGGGCAGAGAACCTGGGCATGGGGCACTTTCTTCGTTCCTTGTATAAAGTGGAGAATTTAAGAGGCTTAGCCAGAGTGTCAGAAAGTTCCTAGTTTTCAGGAGAATGCTGAAAATTTAATTGGTGAAATTTTTGACTCAAAAATTATTAACATGAAATATTTAATTGGTTAAATTTTTTGACATGAAAATTATTAACATGAAAGAACTTACAGTTTTACGAAAAAATTTTTAGCATGTTAAAGTGGTATCATCCATTACAGATTTTACTGATGAGGAGTCCTTTAATTGCCACATTCACATTTACTACCTCCAACAATAGAGAAAAAGTGAAGACAACTGCTGCTTCATTCGTTATTTCTTTATCAATGTTTATCAGAGTAATAAATGAATTTTAAATGACTAACATGGGCTTTCTAGCTAAACGTGAAAAAAAAAGGAGCAAATGTGATTTCTCTTTTGAATTTTCTACCATGTTAGTAAATGAAAGCAAGTGATGCATCTGTTCTGATTCTATTAATGTCACCTTATTCTCACCATGTCACTAACTGCAGCTGTGACTGGCATCTGGCTCTCCCTGGGACCATTCCAGTCAGAGGTGTAGTCCAAAGAAAACTTCCTGGCTAGAAATATCAGAATATTGTTTGAACAAATAATTACTAAGAGTCTGCTATGTGCCTGCCTCAGATAGTGCCATAGTGCCAGGCATATAGCAGACTCTCAGTAATTGTTTGTTAAAATGACACTTGAGTGTATCTTTAAAACTTGTCATATAGAAAAGCAATGGTCTATGGAGTATTAATTTATTTGCAGAGTTACAAGCTATGGAAGGCAAAAAAATTATACTTCAAGAGCATGTAGAATGTAAAGGGAAGCAGATTCTTGTGCCCTGAAGGAAGGGCACAGTGGAATAGAAGCAAGAGTGGCAGTTGAAGACATTTCTTGTTATATTTTATAAATTAGCTTAATTCTGCAATTAGCAGTTGAGTGGGTGATCCTTCCTTTTTCTCTTAGTTTGATTGACAAGTTTGTACTTGACTGTAGCTGAGTTAGCATTATTTCCAAATGTGTATTTAAAAAAAAGTAAAACTTTTCCCCCCTTTCATTAGTGTCAGTAAAAACTTATTTTGAAAATCCCAAGAAACTAAACCACTTGAGCAAAATGAAGATTGTGTAAAGAGCCCTTTGATAAAATAATCAACACCTATTCTCTTTTCTTCCACATTGAAACCCATTCTTTCATTATTTTATCATGTGTACTGAAATGAGATATGAATAGAAAGCTTAGTTTCATTTTGTTTTCTGTTGTTTTAATAAGACACTATGAAGTTAGTGTTTACGAAGCATCTGTTTATTTAAGCATTCACCATGGACTCTTCTGGCATCTTTGATAAAGCATTGTCAAGAGGCTGACATTTGGTGTGCTTAGTGGGCATGCATTTCTGCAGTTAACTTGCATTCATGAAAGAAAACATAAAACTTTCAAAAACCTATATCTGAAATAAGAGATCTCCAAAAGAAAGGAATATTTTAATTTTTATTAAAATTACAAAAATTCACAGCCAGGTCAGTTTCATGCAAGGAGACATACCTGTGCCATGTAAAGGTCACTGCACAGATGATATGTTTATGAAACATGGAGGTGGTGTATAGCAGCTACAAGTTCTGTGTTAGGCGAAGTGGCAAGTTGAAAGAAGTGGATGTTGACAGAGGACATCGACTCCAATGTTGCACGAAGAATTGTAGATACCGTCCATATCTCTTCTGCCATGTTTAGACACAAAATAGATACTACTCTAGGAAACAGCTCTCCATTTTTACAGATAGAGAATTGTAAGTGTGCTGACAATTATTTCATTATATTAGAAAGTAGTTTTATGTTACCTCATGTTGCATCTTTATGCTATTTTTAATAAATGAAAATATTTTATATAGCCAAAGTGAATCATTAGATCCCATTGTCATTATGTACATCTTTTAATATTGAACAAATTCTCACTAAGAAAGATACATGCAGACATAATTAAGACTTTCAAAAATTATAGGGCAAATTTGTTAGTATGGAAACTATTTAACACTTATGGGTTTAATAAAATATAATTCTAAATTTTAAATAATCAGATGGTGAAATAAATTGGAGTAGGAAGTAATATATCTATAGTAAATGTAAAAATTTTAAATTGCTATCTATATTTGAATAAAAATATTCATATTTATTATGTATTATATTTTATAATAAATATCATCTTTTTAGGGCATATAAATTTGAGAACTATTCCAGCATATCCTGGTGGGTTCACCTTCTCTCTGATCATCCACCATTGGTCACCTTTGGGTGACATCTCATGGAAGGTGACCATTGTTGTCAGGACCTGCCAGGAAGCTCCTGGGTCTAGGAGAAGGCCTCATGTCCTTATGCTCCCCACAGGATAAGGCCTGAGGTTTGAATTTTGTGATGACCTCCTGGAGTATTCACTGAGCCAAACTCACTCCAGGCCTTACATAAAGGAAATCCACTCCCTTTGTCCTCAGGTGGTCACAGCTTGTGCTGTGTCCTCAGCTGTGCTACAAATACCTTCTACCTTAAGCAGTCCTTCCTGAAAACAGAGATGTCACAAAAAGGTGACAAATGGTAGATGATCAGAAAGGTGAACCCACCAGAATATGTTGGAATAGTTCTCAAATTTGTAGTCCCTAAAAAGATAAACATTTATTATACCTTCTACCTGATGTGTTCCCCAGAGGCCTCAGGCAGGGGCACGTGTACAGACAATGGAACTTTTCTGGTTTTTATTCTCATCTTCTCTGGGGTTAGCTCCCACCCAAATCCAAACCAATCAAATAGAATACAACACATCACCCTGCCAGGTACAGACTGCTGGCTCTTCTGTCAGTTTCTCTGACAAGCCCCGTTTCATTCGAATGGCAGTTTCAGTTTGAACTGGATGCCTTGCTATTCTAACCCTTCTATCGTATGCATGTGAAGGTACAAAGAGAAAACAAACTTTGCTTTTTCTGCCACTCACCTTTTAAACCTGTTCTGTGGAATAGGCAGTTCTTTCCTTGCTCCTGGGTGAACTCTCAGATTCCTACCAGAGTTTTATTCAGTTACAGTTGGATAATAAAGAGCTCAAATAAAACTCCAGAGAACAGCCTTACTTCAGCCATTAAAATGTCCAGACCAGAATCATTATCACACTCAGACCCTGAAAATTCATGCTCCTTGCTGCTGGGCTCCAGCTTGAAAGTGCTGCTCATTCCAGATTTACATCTCTTTCTCTCTCTTCCCCTCTTCCTCCCTCTCCCTATCTCTGCTACTGGCTCAAGCTGATAGCACCAGAGTCTCTCTCCAGATTTTCGCTTTTGCTTCTGTAAATCAGGTCTCAGTCAAGACTGACCTACTGTAAGTGGCAGAACCGTACAGATTGTAAAAATATAAAAACACTTCTTTAAGTTTGATAAACAAGCGACCCTGAGTTACCCAGTCAAGTAGGCACTCCTTTCCCTTTCCCTTTCCCTTCATGATTCTCACTTTTCCACGGTTCAGCAATGAAGAAGAAACCTCTCGCTCCTCAGGGCTCCAGGATCCTGTTCAGCCATTGGCAAGCTCTGTGCAGCAGCCAGCTGTTAAATATTTTGAATCTCACCATGGAACCGATTCACAGCCTTAAACCTTCCAGGGACATGAGTTAAGCTCTTTGGTGGTACCTTGAAGCCCTTTGTGTCTGGCTGCCCTCACCCTTCACCGGCAACTCTGTCTAAGCTGATGTCCCTAATCTCCACTACAGGGGTGGGCGCCCAAGAGCTGGCAGAACTCTGCTGAGCTCTACCTTGTCACATAACCCACGGACGACCTGGCAGCTCGCTTTTAAAAGCGAAGGATACTTTGCGGCTACTTTTTGTTCTAGGCTGTTGGTGTTCCGCTGATTCAGTGAAAGGTTTCTTTTTAACCATCAGTCACATTCTATTTGGTATGAGCACAAATCCACCAAGAAAATTCATGTCCTTAATAATCGCATTTTTGATTGAAATCTAATAATTAGCTGCCACTATATAGGACTACTACGAAGATATAGAAGGGATTTCTTCAGGGCCAGATAAATTATTGTGTGACTAAGTTATGCTTTGGCAACAATTTAGATATTATTTTGGCATCCATGAAAATGTCGATTTCTATACTAATTATATACATATACATGTATATAAATATACAAATGTATTTATGCAGGTGTGTGTGTGCATGCTTATGCACAAAGAACGGTTGGCAATCTACTTGTCACATTAAAATACACAGAGAATTTACGGTTTATATTGTGAAGAACACAAACATTAAAAAGAGTAATCCGTGAGTGCTAGCAGGACATAGAAAAATAATTTATTAGAAAATTATCTGAAGGTAAAAGGGGTGAAGATAATGCAAATTGTAGACTTCAGTTTTTCAAATGTTAAAAAATGGTTTAAAAATTGCCTTATTTAATAGGCTGAATAGGCTGAAAACGACATTCTTCTGAACCATCAACATTCTCCCGATTTAAAATGTCTTCCCTGTGTCTTCTCGTTTTTTTATCTCTATTCCCATCACCATCTCACTGAAGTTGTACAACATCATTCAGTCATTTATATCCACCTATTCAGAATAAAAGCCTCATCATACCAAGCAGAAGAAAAATAAGTCTTATTATGCTTTTAAGAGAGTGCCAAATGCCTGATCAGCATGACAAGAGGAGCAGGGTAAGATTTAATTGTTACCTTAGTGGATTTTGAAATATTAGCAGGTCAAAGATGGAGACAGGGAGATAATGCAGGACAGAGCACCTGCTAAGTTGCTAATGTGTTTCAAAGAGCACCAAGAGGAGTGTGATGTATTGTGAAAATACTGATGAGGTTTTACCGTGGGTCCCAACAAGTCTGTGCTACATTTTCATTCCTAATGACAGAGGAGTATGCTTAATGTCCCACATATTCTCGCTGTTCAGTAAAATGAAGAACTACCTTTAGATGTCACTAAATTACTCAGCTGCTCATACATTTTAGTTATTTTAGACATGCGTGCTTTTATGTCTCTCATGTCAGTGGTAATTTTGAACACCTTTTGAATATGAAACTCATAGATTAGAAATAAAAAAATGGTGGTAGGTTCACATTCAAATATATTAGGGATATATTACAAGACAGGCATTACAAAAGGACCTGAATTTTACTTTCCCCCCACATTTGTGTATTTCGGTAATCCTAGAGTGCGGTGATGGAGGTGGAGGCATAGTTTAAAAAGAGCTCATTAACTTATTCTTATAAATGATTGTTGCTGTTAAGTAGAAGATTCTAAGTGAATTGAGCTCATATTTTCTCCAAGCCAGAATAATGAATTTTCTCAATTATGCACGTTTTGCGGTTTATAATTTTAGTTCTTTGTATTTTAGAGCTCTGAAGAAATACTAGTGAAAAATAAGAATTATCATATTAAGAGATGGTAAGTCAAAACAGAAATCCAGTAAGCTTTTTGAGAATGTTGTAAAAGTTTCTAACGGAAATATCATGAATTTCTGGAATAAAACATACTTGATCGTGCATCTGTTATGGATTTCCTAATTTGGTCTCTTGAGTAGTAGGACACCTTGAAAGGCAAATAGTTCTACAATTATATCAGAGATCAGAAGGTGCCAGTCAAGAGATTCCCTCATAGAGTGTGAAGTAAAGGAATGAAGCAAGGTCTAGGGAAGCGTGCTTTTCTCTGTGTGTCATGGTTATAGCAATGATACAGCAATTTGTGGATGAAGTGTTTCCTGATCCTATTTACTTCCACATGATTATTTGATTATTTCAGTAACCACACACTCGGTCACCATTCATTCACATGCTTCTAGAAGAAACATTTCAGGAGCCACACCAAATTACATTTTAAACATTTTATTTCTACATTAAAGATTCGATTACTATGTAGTGTCTCTAGACTCTTCATTTTTATGACATTTACAGCTTTTGTAATGTGCCTCTACATATGCCATGAGGGTGGAATGTGAGGAGAAGCAGAGAGCAGTGGAATTGTTCAGCATTCTTCCAAAAAGCACACCATCAAAAGAGGTGAAGGACCAGGTCTTGAATATGTTCATTGAAGACTCTTGTCAATCAAAGAAATTGAGATTGCTGAGAGGCTTATTCTTGGGGACATGGGTCACCCCCAAAGCCACATCCTGCTGGTGATTCCAGACTCCATCACCCAATCTTGATGTGCCTCCAGCTCAAAAGGCTCATGGTTTCCTCAGCCCTGCTCTTTATTTCTCTCCCTTGTTTCATGCTTTATATCTCTACTCTCTCAAACTTCTTTTCCTCCTCATGGCTGATTTTTAATAGACACTCTGTTTCTCCTTTCTAGGCTGCATGTGAGTGACCAAATTCAGGTACGAAACATATTTCTTCCATTGCCGACTTCTGTTTCCTCAACTCCTTCTTTCATGTTTACAACTTAGCTGAAGTTTCCTGTCTCCATTCTCTTTTCTTGCCTTTGAACATTTCTCCTCCACTGAACCCCTCCCCAGTAGAATCCAGCTTTGAAATGCTGCCCTACAGTCATCATTGAACTAATTTTCTACCAATTTCCTTATGGTTTACTAGAAAGCCTTTGTTGAGTGGTGACAAAAATTTATGAAAAGACATTATGCTAAAAGACATCTGCGTAACTCGGTATCCATCAATAATTTAAAGGTTGATATAAAGCTAAACATAGACTTACCACATGACCTAACATTTGTGCTTCTAGGTATTCATCCAATGGATTTGAAAAATTATGCTCTCACAAAAGCCTGCACATGAATGTTCATAACAGTTCTATTCATATCTGTGAATAGAACTGTGAGGAATCAAGAAGTCCTTCAAAAAGTGAGTGGAGAAACAGTTGTGGTACATCCATACCATGGAATACTATTCAGCAATAGAAAGAAGAGCACTACCAAGCCATGTAAAGTTATGAATGAATCTTAAATGAGTATTGCTAAGTGCAAGAATTTGGTCTTAGAAAGCTACATACCATATAATTCCATTTGTATTACATTATGGAGGAGAAAAAAAAAAAACTGTAGAAGCCAAATCAGTGATTGGCAGAGCTTTGGGGAGGAAGATGGGTTGATTAGATAAAGCATAGGGAATTTTTTTTCAAGTCAATAAAACCATTCTGTACAAGATGTAATGGTGGATACATGACATTATGTATTTTTTTCAAGTTCATAAAACCATTCTGTACAGGACTGTAGTGGTGGATACATCACATTATTAATCTGTCAAATCCCATATAACCTTATAGTGCAAAGAATTAACTGTAATACAGGCACATTAAAAAAAAAATCAACCAGAAGTTCAGGAAATCTCAGAATGGGATGCAGACTATGACTAAAGAATTTGATATTACAAATATATGAAATAACCTCACTGAAGAGGGTAGGGATAAAGAAATGCTGATGTAATTAACTTCAGTCATTGGATACAGTGTACAGTGCTTGGGCGGCAGGTACACCAACATCTCAGAAATTACCACTAAGGAACTTATCCATGTAATAAAAAACCAACTGTTCCCCAAAAACGATTGAAATTTTTTTAAAAAATTAAAGAAAAAATATTATGTAAAAAAATAACTTTGGAATGACCTTAAGACTAATGAAAACTATTAAGCTATGTAATTATTGTCCTTTAATTGATAAAGTTATTTCTTATAAGTGTATGACTTCACAATTATGAAAGCTCTGTACATGTCTACTAAGATTAAACAAATAAATGGTTGGTGGATGATGGGAGCTAGGTTTTTTACTGTTGCAATGGGGTTAGCACATGTTAAATAAAATAGGCAGAAAGCCATTGGCCTTGTGCATTGAGTTCCAAATGATAAACCGCAACCTAACTTCAGAGTATACGTTTTGTAGCAGATAGCTAGGTCTCAGCCAATCACAAGCAGTCAAGCTTCAACCAATCACAGGTGGCCAATTAACCAGACCATGTCCAAATAAGACAAATGCAACCAATCAAGCTATCTCTGTGCTTTACTTCTGTGTTCAGCCTATGAAAGCTCATTGCCCAAACTGCAGAGCAGTGCTCTCTGAATTCTCTTCTGAAAACTACCTGTTCCCCCAAAACTACTGAAATTAACAAAGAAAAGAAAAAAAATTATTATGAATTGATATGGTTTGGCTTTGTCTTCACCCAAAATCTCATTCTGAATTGTAATCCCCGTAATCCCAATGTGTTAAGGGAAGGACCAGGTGGAGGTAATCGGATCACGAGGATGGGCTCCCTCATGCTATTCTTGTGATAGTGAGTGAGTCTCAGGAGATCTGATGATTTTATAAGTGTCTGGCATTTCCTCTGCTTGAACGCACTCCATCCTCCTGCCCTGTGGAGAAGGTACCTCCTTCTCCTTTGCCTTCCATCATGATTGTAAGTTTCCTGAGGCCTCCCCAGCCATGTGGAACTGTGAGTCAATCAAGCCTCTTTCCTTTATAAATTACCCAATCTTGGGTGTTTATTCAAAGCAGTGTGAGAATGGCCTAATACACATATTTTAAAAAAAATTAACTTTGAAGATGAGTGTAAGACTGATGACAAATTAAACTATTAAACTGTATATGAGTATTTTACTCTGGAGTACTGCCCAATTCATGAATTATTCTTTGGTCAGATAGACTCTTTTACATTTAATTTGTCTAAAGCTTTAATGTTAACACACATAAACATGCAGAGAAACCTAGAATGAGCCTCATTATTAAGTTGGAAACATCAATATGAATTCATATTTAGCTTAATATAGATAGTGATGGATATGTGAATAAATAATTCTAAATAATATGTGTTCAAAAGTTGGCAGACACACGTCTATTTCCTGGGTATATTCACCCAGGAGCCTAAGAGCAATGGCATCCCACTAGCCATGAGTACAGCCAGCACCCAGATAGTAGTTTTTAATGCCATTCATCAGTAAAAGGAACCAAGGCTTCTTGCAAAAATTGCTAATTTTAGGGCTGGTTCTGAAATACATGTGGTGAACCAGGAGCATATTCTAATGTCAGAAACTACAGAAGTGTTTTAAAAGATGTTGTGGTATGTCAAAGAGATGCATGAGACAACTGAAAAAGTTTCCTATTGCCAAAGCTTATAATGCTATGTTAAATAATATAGTCATAGATTACAATACAAAGTATAAATATGTGCCTGTAATCCCAGCTACTCAGAAAGCTAGGCAGGAGAATCACTTGAACCCGGATGGTGGAGGCTGCAGTGAGTTGAGATGGCGCCATTGCACTCTAGTCTGGGCAACAGAATGAGACAGTCTCAAAAACAAAAACAAAAACAAAACAAAACAAAGCAAAGTATAAATAAATATCCATGATTGTATGCCGACACAAATAAATAATTGAATAAGTAAAGAAATGTAGAATAGATAAATCTACTATACAAAGAAATCCAAATAATCTACATAGCTGCTCCCTCCTCAAGGTGACAGAGTATAACTTTGTGTTCCTTAGTGTTTGTGGGGCTACACTTAGTGACGGGCTTCCAAAGAGTATACAATGGAAATGGGGGAGTAACAAAGTAACTTTATAGTGGAGAAGCCTGTCAGTCTTGTCAGGTGATAAAGGTTTATAGTATCAGTGATACTTATAGTTAGCATAAACCCTTTATGTGTTGCGCTGAGAATGGCACTTTGGCTTGTGATTTTCCTCCTCAAAACCCATAGCCCTGTGTTAGCTGTGAGAAAGACTTTAGCCAAATTCAAACTGAGGGACATTGCACAAAACACCCAACCAGTAAACCCCAAAGCTCAAGGTCATACAAAACAAGAAAAGTGTAAGAAATTGTCACAGCTAAGAGAAGCCGTAGGAGACATGATGACTCAATGTAGTGTGGGATCCTGGAATAGAAAAGAGACATTAGAGAAAATTTAGGAAATCTGATAATGCATATAGAAATCTGAGTTAGAAAAAAAATTAAGAAAAAATAGGAAATCTGATAATGCATATAGTAATAATAATATATATTACTATATATAGAGATACTCAGAAAGCAGGACTTGACGGGTTAACAGCCCCAAACTAAGAAGTACCCTTGGTGAGACAAAAGCCTCTGTGGGCAGGGAGATTCATGGTAGACTAGAGTGGTCTGGATACCTGGACTGGAAGAAGAAAGGATGGAGAAACAAAAGTAGAGCTCTATTACGGGATGTAGACTTTGCTCCAGCTGGGTGCTGTAAAATCTTGAGAATAAATCAGCTGCAAGGATGCAAAGCCAGAGTGCAATGCAAAGACTCTTTATTGGTGAGTGACTAAGAGATAGCCATACAGCTGTGTAGGATTCTTCAGAGTCTCACTTTCTGTTACTTTGGAATCTTGGGAAAACTATAATCTCTACCAGGAAAACTATAATCTCTAAAGCTAATCTGGAAAGATTGGGTAATGGAAACATGCTTTACATTGAGTTCTGAAGGTTAGAATGTGTATGGATTGTTGAAGTTAAGCTATATGGGGTCCTCACAAATGAGAATTAGGCACAGGTAAACTGGCGGCAATCAACTGGCTTGTTTGGCTAAAATAGAGCAGACAAGTCTGGCTGTGACACTAGGAAAGAAATCAATTAGATTTGAATATTGGGAGACTCAATAGAGAGAAATTGTAAAGTGGGCAGTGGTGTCTTTATATAAAGTGGATGAGCTTGTATTCTGTATCAGAGAAATTATAAGCATTTTTTCCCTGGTGAATACATGTCTAACTCTTTAAATGGCCAGTGGTGTCTTTATATAAAGCAGATGAGCTTGTATTCTGTATCAGAGAAATTATAAGCGGTTTTTCCCTGGTGAATACATGTCTAACTCTTTCTGTGTATTTTTCTGTTATGTAAGGTACTTTAATTTGTTACAATGTGATTGTGATATTGTGAAATATTTTATTTGGTTTTCATCACTGTTTCCTGACATACAGCTCCTAAAATCTTTGTCATTTCTAGTGGTATGTGCCTTTTATATGCTAAGGAGGTGGCTTGTGGCTAGGATGGGGGCTAGTCACCCAAGACCTGGAAGAAAGTCTAGGTTCCACTCCTCTGTGGTTGGAAGATCGGAACTTTCAGCCCCATTGCCTAACTTCCCCTGACCTTTAGGGAGGGGAGAGGGGTTGAAAGTTGTGGCCAATAATGTAATCAGTTATGCTTATGTAATGAAGCCTCCATAAAAAGCCCCAAAGAGCAGGGTTTGGAGAACTCTGGATTGCTGAGCACATGGAGCTTTCTAAAGGATGGTGTGTCCAGAGATGGCATGGAAGCTCCAAGGTACTTACATACCTTGCCCTTTGCATTTCTTTCCTCTGGTTGTTCATCAATATCCTTCGTGATATTCTTTATTAATAAAACAGTAAAATGGAAGTAAGTGTTTCTGTGAATTCTATGGGCCATTGTGGCAAATTCAAGGAAAGGAGTTGTGGAAACCTTCAATTTATAGTCAGTCTTCAGGAGTTCCAGAGGCCCAAACTTGCAACTGGTGACTCTAGTGTGAGCAGTCGCAGTGTTATGGTCCTGAACCCTTAACTTGTGGGATCTGACACTAGCTCCAGGTTGATAGTGTCAGAATTGGGTTGAATTAGAGGACACCCAATTGGGGTCTGCCTTCCACCCCCACATTTTGGTGACCAGAGAGATGAAGCATTCTGTGTAAGACAGGAGGGTAAGAAACTCATTTTTTGTTTTTCCTATAGCCTCACTCACAGTGGTCATTTCATGGTTGATGTGAATCAATTTATTTGTGTCAGTCTATTAGGAGGTCATACACACAATGCCAAATTTAGCCACATGGTTAGGTTATTAGTTGGCCAAGTAACTAATCAAATATGGTGAATGAGTAACAGGTAGAATTTTGGGAAGATAATAAATATATCTCTTTGTGATCTCCAAATTTAAATTGTTAAATGTATCTTTTTTTTTTTTTTTTTTTTAGACAGAGTCTCGCTCTATCGCCAGGCTGGAGTGCAGTGGCACGATCTTGGCTCACTGCAACTTCTGTTTTCTGGTTTCAAGCAATTCTCCTGCCTCAGCCTCCCGAGTAGCTGGGACTACAGGTGCCCACCACCACGCCCGGCTAATTTTTTGTACTTTTAGTAGAGACGGGGTTTCACCCTGTTGGCCAGGATGGTCTCTATCTCTTGACCTCATGATCCGCCCACCTCGGCCTCCCAAAGAGCTGGGATTACAGGCGTGAGCCACTGCACCCGGCTTTTTTTTTTTTTTTTTTTTTTATAATAGGAAAGAGTTGCACAGAGAGAGGAGAATGGCCAAGAGAGTTGCATACAGGGTGAGAGAGAAAGAGAAAAAGAAAGAGAGAGAGAAGAGAAAGCAAAGCTATCTTACTTTAAATAAAAGTTGCATAATTTTCAATTAGTTAAGGATTGTTTTTGTCATTTTGAATGGCAGGCTCTTAAGTGGTCCCCCATGATCCTGTATCTTGGTGTTCACACATTTGTATAATTCTCTTCCCTTAAGTGTATGTTGTACATAGTAACTGACTCATGAGTGAATAGAATATGGCAAAACAGATGCAATGTCACTTTCACGATTGAGTTACAGAATACTGTGACTTTCATTTCTGTCTCTGTCTCTGTTACCAACCTCTTGCTCTGGAGTATAATACAGCTACCTGCTGTATTGTGGGTGGTTTGCAGAGAGGCTTATGTGACATGGAGCTAATGTTACCAGTCCACAGCCAGCCGGGACTGGAGGGCTGCTGAGAGCTATGTGGATGAGTTTGGAATTAGGCCTTCTCCCCATCATGTCTTGACATGATTGCAGCCATGGCTGACACCTTGATGGCAGTCTTGTAAGAGATGGTGAGCCAGAGGTCACAGTGGAGCTATGCCAGGAGGCCTGACCCTCAGAAACTGTGAAATAAAAACCTTTGTTTCTAGGTGGTAAATGTTGGGGTAATTAGTTATGCCGCATTACATGACTAATCCAGTTATATACATTTTATATTGCATTAAAATCAAGCTACCAGATGAGCCTTTGCCTTTAAATAAGGAAGATAACATTAACATTCTGTGAAAATATCTTTCACCTGGTTGAATACATGTTATCAGAGTTACTTCTGTAAATAGGACCACCTGAAACTAGACAACAAGATTGCTATTTCTGGCAGGACACTGTGGCTCATGTCTGTAATCCCAGCACTTTGGGGGGGCTGAGGTGTGTGGGTCACTTGAGGTCAGGAGTTCAAGACCAGCCTGGCCAATATGGTGAAACCCCGTCTTTACTAAAAATACAAAAATTAGTCAGGCATGATGGCACGTGCCTGCAGTCACAGGTACTTGGGAGGCTGAGGCAGGAGACTTGCTTGAACCCAGGAGACAGAGGTTGCAGTGAGCCAAGATTGGGCTACTACACTCCAGCCTGGGCGACAGAGCAAGACTTTGTCTTAAAAAAAAAAAAAAAGAAAAAGAAAAAAGGAAAAAAAAAAAGATTGCTATTTCTTTTACCTTTTCAGAATAATCACCAGTATGTAGTATATTTCAAAGACAGTTCCTTAACAGTTTCTTAAACAAACATACATGAATCATTCTATTGTGTTTTCATTAAATTTTCTCCCCAGTTAGCGTGGACTCATCAATCACTAAGAGGAAAAGAAAAAAGCTTGACTTTAGGCATGAAATGGAAGAAAAAGAAATATTTGTTCTTGCTTTCTGACTCCTCCTAAATGTGTCTACATTTTAACTCTTCAAGGGGAATAGGCTTCTTTTACATGTTTTTGTTAATGAAATGGAAAGGAGGAAAGCGGTGGTTCTAGATAAATAAGTAAAGGCCTCTGTTGAAGCTTGGGACGGGGGGTGGGGGGGGGGGGATAAAAACAAAATGGAATCTAAGATAGTTTGTCCCACTGTAATTTCTCTGGTTCTTCATTCTTATCATGTTCAAATTGCTCCCTACACTTTTTTGTGCAAATGTGGCCCATTTGCTGTACAGATATTTTGTTTTTTATTCTCTCTGCTAATGTTCCTTATATGCACAGATCAAGCTTCACACTCACACTCACGTTGCTTCTTTTGGCATGTGCTCTGTTTGGCTGCCGTATGTAACTATACTTGCAGCATTTCCAGACCCAGTTTAAAGTCTGAAATATATTCTTCCCTACACTTTGTGTTTTTGCACCTTTGGAACTTGGCATAACTTCTTTCCATTAGAATCTGATTGATCTTCTTCTTATTTTTTTTCTTTAGTCAGTTAATTTCAAAGAAGCATTGCCTCTACTTTGATTGCTTTTGGCCCAACTCTGAGTTCAGAGAGCATAAAAATGTAGCAGTGTATCAGAAAAATGTCTTTGTAGTACTGTGGGGGCAATCCTAATAGGTGATTATGTTCATAGGTCAACTGGATTAGATCAGAAAGTATTCATTTTTCAGCTGACTTTTTGTGTGTCAACCTTCCTCTGCTAAGGAAAGATACTGTATCAAGTGACCTTTTACTAATATAAAAATGAAGGTTTGTCAAATGTGAAATCTGATTTATATTGTAATTCATAGAAGTATTATAGTTGGAGATACTGTTCCAAAACTAAAGTCATCCTTCCTAATTTATCTGATGACTCTTTACAGACACAGGAAACTATTCCATAATAATTTATATTGACCACCAAGTCACAGATAGACAAGTGCTTATACAGTTGTTCCAGATCGAATCTTCTTTCTTCTGCTGGATACCTTCATTTTCTTCTTTTTCTTTTTATTTTTTATTTTTATTACACTTTAAGCTCTGGGGTACATGTGCAGAACGTGCAGGTTTGTTACATAGGTGTACACGTGCCATGGTGATTTGCTGCATCCATCACCCTATCACCTACATTAGGTATTTCTCCTAATGCTATCCCTCCCCTAGCCCCCTACCCCCTGACAGGCCCCAGTGTGTGATGTTTCCCTTTGTGTGTCCATGTGTTCTCATTGCTCAACACTTACTTATGAGTGAGAACATGCAGACAGCTCCGTTTTCTAAGATCTAGGTCAAGTTTTACTCCCGTCACAAATCCTTCTCGGATTATACCCACATTGATCTTAAGGCACTAATTGTCTTTCTTACTTTACCTCTTAAATATATATTCTTAAGTAGCTTGGAATACTCTTTCTTCTTTCCATTGCTTTACAAACACATACTTGTTATTCAGGACTCACGGAGAACATCACCTCCTCCTTGAAGTCATCCCTAACCACTCTCACCCAAGAAAGCAGGTATTTCCTTGACACTGTTCCCATGGCATCACCTGTGTGGGAGAATATAGAGGCATCCCTCCATTTGATAATGTACCTCTATCTACCTTCTGTCTCTCCCATTGCAGAGTGAGTTTCTCTCCAGCAAGAGGTTCATTATGTTCAATTCTGTCTCACTATTACCCCTGTCTGGAAAATTAAAGAAACTCAATATATATTTGTGCTTTTAAAATTCAACATATATTTGAGCTTAATAAATAAATGAACACAAAAGAATAAATGAACATGTAAAGGAATGGATTATTGCAATTTATATGTATCAACTAATGACAGATGCATATAAATTAATTCATTACATGTGTCAATACATCAAATATGTGCATGAATTAATCATCATGTATATCAACCTAGAAGCATCAAATTAATTACTCATACATATCAATTAATGGTTATATACATATTTATTTTTTGCTGAATAAGTAGAAAAAATGAGCACATAAGATACATGAGTTCTTCTATTCGAGGGAAGAGATTTTGTTTTATTCACATATGACATTTTAACAAAATGTTTTTTATTAGAAATACAATTTACTCAACTGTAAGAAAGTTAGAATTTAGGGAAGAAAATAAAGAAGAAGGTACTTGGAGAACAAACACCAATAAACCCAGTGTTTTAACCATAGCACTTGATATATTTTCTTTACGTATTTTTCATGTAAAGAAGAAAATATAAGAATATAAGAATCAAGGTTTGTCAAATGTGAGATCTGATTTATATTGTATTTCGTAGAAGTAGATACTCACTGTAGATATTGTCATGTCTTATACTTTTGCATGCTATCATTAGAATGGTTGTATAATACTCAATATAATAGAGGGTTACAGCTTAACCTATTGAAATCCACCAGCTGAAGATTATAAAAACACAAATGAATGAAACAAAATGAGGTTTGTTTCACTTGCTGCTGCAAAGGAGAACACTCACTAGTGCAAACTGTGGAGATTCCAGTAGGAGGATTTGGGAAAAGGCTTATGAATGGATTTAGCCTCATGCAGGGTGATTCTAACAGGGCTTGAAGAGGAGGGGGCCATTTCTGACTTGGATGCTGTCAGAAAGCAGGGGCAATTTAGAGACTGGTTATATTGGCAATTACTTTCTACAAGGTGGGAGGATCAAAACAACACTGTGTTGTATTGATAAATCAGCAGAAGCCACCAGGGTTAGTACAAAGAGAAGGCTGTTTTTTTGTTTTGCGGTTGCAGAATTTCCTTGTTGCTGTCTCGTTTGAGGCACAGTCCCAAACACATCATGCTTAGGGCATCGTTGACATTTAGTGTGTGTTTTTTACAGCCTTCTCTTACTTCCCACTGCCAGGGCAAGTTTTCACTTTCTGAAACTACTTCTTATTGGATATTTAGTTTTTTTTCATATGTTCAATTTTGTAATGTAATGTCTTGAGCCCCATTGTAAATATAGTTTCCTTCTAAAAAATAGAGTCTCAGAGATGGCTATTAATATCAAATATGTGATCATTTTCCTTTGTTCTCCTTTATGGCCATATTTTCCTGACAAGTTGCCATGCATCACTATTAACAGTAATATACCTCCATCATTACTGTGAGTTGCACGTTTTAGAAATGGATTATTTTAATAGGTACAGATGGAATCTAATTTTTAACTTGAGTTAATATAATTATTGGTGAGATTGACTTTTTTTTTTTTTACTTCTGCATTTACCCTTTTTGGAGTATCTCTTTATGTTGTTTGTCAATTAGTCAGTTGGGGCCTTGTGTTTCTTATTCAATCCATGTTAACTCTTCAAGTAATTAAAAATACTTTTACAGTCTAGTCAAAAATATGTTCCTTCCATACTAAAATTTTATGTAGTTCCATAGGTCCAATTTTTCCCTTTGTGCTTTCTACCATGCCTTTCTTATTTTCATACATCCTTCCAATGGCCCAGACTTGATTCTACTAAGTTTAACTCTTTAATCCATCTGAAATTATTTAGGAGTATGGTGAGAAATGCAACTTAAAAGTGTTACTGTGAAATACATGATCATACTCAGTTTCTCAAAAACTACCTTATTCATTTTCTTATACCGAGTAGCATCTTTGGACAGATGAATGTATTTATTGATGCTGAAAGCAAATATTGGCTATTTTTGAAAATGGTGTTTGACTAGACAAAATATGAAGTAATTTCTTCAGGGCAGAAATCACAACGGATATTGTGAATAAATGACCGGATAAAGAAGAAAGAAAGAAATGATTATAAGCATGAAGCAAAATGTTATGACAACATATTTATGCTGCATGATCCTCTATAAATGAAAATTTCAAAATGAGATAATTGTGTTTTGCTTTACGTTGCTAAATTTGGGATGTTACTCAAGAATACTCATGTATTTATTTACCATTTTCCCAAATCAATTTGGTTAGAAGTTTATTTGAGAAACAAAGGCTACTTCCTGAAAGAAAATGTGTCAGTCAATAATGTTTGAATCTGAATTTTTGTTGCATGTAATCTTGGTTTTAAGTCAGAGTGATATAGTTCTGAAAACTCAGTATAATCTTATAAGTATCTATTGGAGGCTGGGCGCAGTGGCTCACACCTGTAATCCCAGCACTTTGGGAGGTTGAGGCGGGTGGATCACCTAAGTCAGGAGTTCGAGACCAGCTTGGCCAACCTGGTGAAACCCCCGTGTCTACTAAAAATATAAAAAATTAGCCAGGCCTGGTGGTGGGTGCCTGTTATCCCAACTACTGGGGAGGCTGAGGCAGGAGAATCACTTGAACTTGGGAAGTGGAGGTTGCAGTGAGCTGAGATCATGCCACTGCACTCCTGGGTGACAAGAGGGAGACTCCATCTCAAAAAACAAACGATACCTATTGGATGACAAAATCCATAGGTAAATGAGAATTTCTGAATGTTAATCTTTCAGTTCTACAGAATTTTCCAGATTGACTTATGAAATTAGGTGACTATTAATAAAACACTCATAAAATAACTTTAAATGTATTCCTTTGTTCAGGTATTGTGTACTAACTTTTATATCTGATTAGAGTTTTGAGGTAAGAAGGAAGTGTACTCAATAATAAAATATATATTTTAAATGGTTGGTGTTTGAGTTCAAATATTTTAATAATTACTCTGAGTATTGAGACTAGTAAATATTGAAGCCAAATGCCATGAAGTATCTATACCAACACATGTGTATATTTTATAAGTATAAATACGATTTCCTATATTAAACCTTTATAACTTTAAAAGCTACGATACTTTCAGAAACATAAACAATTGCTCTTCTTTGTTGCAGACTCAACCCCACTAGGACTCTTGGCCCTGAATACGACATGCTTTCTTCATGTATGACAGTCTTACAGCATCAATCACGTCCCACAGCCATTGTGTTGCTCAGTGCTCTCCCTGTGATTATTTTCCAGAGTACTTCATAAAACATTTTAATGCCACTATATGGAAACAGATATAAATTAATTTCATCTCCAAGGGCTTTTAAGAAATGTAGCTTTATTTTAGGTTGCAGCTAATTTTGAATTGTTCCTTTTAGCAGAAGCTTAAAACATGGTTTTTTAAAAAAATTAAAGATCAGAGTTTCAATGTTGCAATCTAGGGAAAAATTGCAGTGTAACAGTGAAGCATTTTCCCTTTTTCTTTACTTTTTTTTTTCTTTTTTCGGTCATGGGGAGTGGGGAAATGCAATCAACACTCCCTCTGCCATATGCTTCAACTTTCATGCCTGTTTTGCCATCATCTATTCCATTAACATTATGATTAATGAAACTTCACTAGAATTTCAAATATATTGAAAAGTAGCCAATGCCAGCTCATTGGAGGCTACATTGAAAATAAATAACAATAAAAACAGGGTGACTTAGGCTTTTGAAGTCTTTAAAGAAACCATGACTATGATCTTTACTACTACTGCAGAAAAGAGGACAACACTCCACATTTCTGGCATTGTAAATGACAACACTGCAACTGAAAGAAAGCTTGAATTTCTGCGAGTAGCTTTAGGATACAGGACTCCTGCTGAGCTCACCAGTTCCTTGCTCTACACAGCTGCTTTCTCAGCTGGGGTTTTGAAATTAGCACTGTGAGAAAAGACAGAAATGACCATGATGCATCTTCCTCACTATGAGAAAAAGGTAATGTTTAATTAACGTGTCAGCCTTCTGGTTTCCAACTTATTCCTGTATTTGTTTGTATGTTTTGCTTGGGATCTTTTTTTTATGCTCTTGTTCCTTTTCATTTCATGGAATACAATGCCTAACCAAAAATGTCTTTGTGCTTGTACTTACGTGAGAAAGATTCAGTACTTCTGGTTTCACTGAAATTAATAAGAGCAGTCTGCACATTTATACTCACAAGATATTAACATGGCTCATGCTCACTTAGCTAAGCTTGTGGGTAACAGTAAAAATGCCACAAGTGAGAGAGCCTGTTTTAAAAAATATTTCAACAAATACAGCATCTGACTTGTTGAAAATTCATATATTTACTTTATCCATTGCTCTGCTATAAAATTGTGCCATGATGTTAACCATGAGTTCTACTTTAAGGCTGACTGAGTAGTAAGTAAAAAATTAGTCACTTTGAATAAATAATGCTTTAACTCTTCCAGCCATAAAAAATCATATTATCTCCATTTTAACTTGTTACAAATTGTACTTGGGGTTGCATAGATAAAAATTAATAAAAAACATGATTTTAAAGAATTCTATTCTTCATAGCTTTATTTGGTTCTGCTTCTCAGAGAAAAACCCAGTGGGGTTCTTAATAGTATCCTTTTCATCTCTTTGATAACAGAATTGACTCTTGAACAACACATGGGTTAGGGGCTCCAACCTCTATGTAGTTGAAAATCTGCATATAACTTTTTACTTCCCCAAAACTTAACTAATAATTGCCTGCTGTTGAGTGGAAGCCCTACCAATAACATAAACAGTCAATTAGCACATATTTTCTATGTGTTATGTACCATATTCTTATAGTAAAGCAAGCTAGAGGAAAGAAAATGTTAAGAAAACCATAAGGAAGAAAAAACATTTTTTATTGATTAAGTGGAAGCAGATAATCATAAAGGTCTTCATCCTCATTGTCTTCATGTTGAGTAGGGTGAGAAGGAGGAGGAAGAGGAGGGGCTGGTCTTGTCATCTCAGGGTGCAGAGGTGGAAAAAAATCCATGTGTAAGTGGACATTCACAGTTTGAATTTGTATTGTTTAAGGGCAACGGTTATTTATTTTACTAACCCAGAATGATCTGCATAAAAAGTGCTCCATGTTGTATGCATGTATGTATGCATGTATAAGTGTATACTTCACTCTGACTTTGCTATTATGAATTACTTCTGTGATTTTTCATTAGTTTTCTGGCTGGAAAGTTGATACTTTAGAACTTGAATAATGTTCTTAGGAGTAAAGTTTAGAGGTTGGGTGTTTATTGGAAACATGTCAACTTGTTTTATTTTAGTGGTTTGAACTAAAATGTTGATTGCCAATACATCAGTAATCACTCAATATAAAAACTGGTCAGCAATTGATTTTGTAAACATTTATTATGTGTCAGGCTTTGGGCTTGGCAAGGAAGACAGAAGATAAGTATGTGGCTTTCACTCTCAAGATCCTTCTAGTTTCATCCTTTGGCTCAATAAGCTGTTTTTTGAGGAAGGATCTGATGTTTAACTCTATTGCTGTACAACCTATGTTGCAGTGGGTTTCTGCAGAATTTACTGAATTCCACCTCCAAGTAAAATAATATTTGCCTAGTAGGCAATTGGTTTTAACTGGATTAAGTTTTACCTACTCATGCTATAACTATTATTGAATAACTATGTTGTATCAAGCACCGTTGTAAACACTACAGATATAGTAGAAATCAAGACAAACAGAACCTACAACCTCAGGGAGCTTACATCCTAGCAGGGACTCGGGAGGAGGAGGTAGCATGCATTTTCACACTTTTTTATTTAGTAGGACAATGAGGCAAAAGTGCCCTAGAAATTGAAGCTTCTGACCTGATACTAAGCAGTTAATACGGCCCACTTGCTTTCTATATTGTATGGCACTGACCCAGTGGAAAAGGAAGAGCTTCTACAATACTTTTAGTAGTTTTATAACACTTGCAAGTGATTTTAAAGTCAAACAGCAAAAAACTTGAAATAATATAATCCTTCCAAATTATGTGTTAAGAATAGTATACAAAAAACATTTACAATATTCATATAAGGTAGTGATTTTAAGTTTTGGACATTCAGAAGTGGTTAAAATTTCTTAGTAATAGTTTACCTGGAGCTTTCCCTTGACTGACAATTGGCAAAACTCACAGGTTCTTAATGCCTGCTGAAATTGCTGTACACTCTCTGTGGGTCTGCTTTGGTTACTAACGACAATGTCCACCACAAAAGGAACTGGAAAAACATTTATAGGTGGCTTCATATCACCTCTCTTTTCATTTTGAATAATTCATTTTTCCTGTTTTAAGATTGCAGTTGAATACATGTTTTCTATTTTCTTTCTTGATCTCTTATTTGGTTTCTTTCTTGATTTGTTTCTGTTTACTCTGTCTATTTTCACATAAGCATCTAATATTTTCGGCTCACACTAAAGGATTTTAAATCCATTTCTCCATTATCATTTCTTCCATAATCATTGTGAAAACCTAAGTTCTTATGTCCTTAGTCTCTTTTGCAGTGAGAGCAGCCATATGCTTTAGTTCTAGAAACTAAGACATGGCATGAACTTGCTAAGCACTCTAGAAAGGATTTTACATCTCCTGATGTAAGGGCATGTTATAAGGCATTACCTGATATAATCCCTGGCATGGTTCCTTCTCCCTTCTTTCTTGAAGTCAGACTGGAATGCTGAAAGCTACTGCAGTCATCCTGTAACCAGGAAGCAAACATGAGAAATCCCAGGAGAATTTCAGAAATTGTCAAACCACTGAACTAATGCTAGCTGCTTCCCTTGAGACTACTTATTATGCCAGAAAAATTATCCAATATTTATTAAGCTACCCACTCTATATAGTGTTTCCTGTTATGTTCAGCTGGAAGCATTCCTAATGGATGATGCCACACACATAATATACATAAACAATTGTTAGTAATTACTGAAAGTTGAGCATTAAGGTATAAATTAAAACATGATAATGAAGGCAAAACGCAATTTTTATCTTGAAGAAACTTATGATGAACATTTTTTATGTTAAGCCAATACAGATCAAAAGCTCTTCTGATATTAGTTGAAGGTCTGCCACTAATCTGGACTGGTATGTTTCTGAGCGATTCTTGGAATTTGTTTTCTCATATATAAAACAAGGGATTGCATTATGTTCCAGGTCTATTGCAGATATAAATTTCCAAGTTTATTAGGATAAAATGTATTCTAAATCCACGGATTTATAACACTACTTGCCGAATGGTATTTTAACATTTGTATTCCATGAATACTTTGAATGTAAAAGAAGCTTTTGCACATTTCCTGTTTATGCTCAGGATTCTGTGCATACTACATTGAAGAATCTCAGCTATGAGTTTGAGCATTTTGATACGCCATTCTAAAATTTAATTTACTTAGCATTCTAAAAGTCTAACTTATTTATTTACCTACTGAACTTAGTATAAATAGAATACCTGGAAATACTTTTTTAGAATTTTTCCCAAGAAAATCCTATACAACTTTAGCAATTTTTTTCCTTTTTATGAGCACACAGTTCAGACAAAAATAATTCCATTAATATAGGGGTATGGCTGATGCACTAGGGTTTCCAGCCCTTTTATGATATGACTGCACCATTGCATGAAATTGCCAGAAAGAATAAACAACATGAATTTCAGTCTATTATATGTTCCCATCTCCTTTTGCAACAGCAAGGGGTTGTGTGTGCTGACCAAGTGACAGTTGCATCACTCAAGCCTTGTTTTTTTTTTTTTTATTTTTTTTTCCGGTCATGATATGTTGATGCTTAATTCTCACTTGTAATTTGGTTGATATTGGAAACTGAGATATACAAAGAAGCCATCAATACTGGAACTAGAAAAGGAGTAAAATATAAAAGAGAGAATTGATGGCAGCACAAAAATTTAAGACAAATTGAAAAAAAGGCCGAAAAGAAGAAAGAATGGTGTGTGTGTGTGTGTGTGTGTGTGTGTGTGTGTGTGTGTGTGTAGGCAGACATGTGGAGTAATTAGGCAGGGAGCATAAAGGTACATCAGTATAGAGGTTGTGTCCTTTTTATGGAATGAGGAAGTTATTTCTGGACAATTATCGTTACTTCTTGTTTTCCAGAGTAATATGCAGTCCACGAGCTGGAGAGCCAATCTGTTACTTTAAAAGGAAAGATTCTTGCTTTCTTGAAGCAACATAGCATCTCAGGGTGGTGCATGAGTATCGCAAAAACAGAGATGCATGTTCTTTACATGCTGGAAGCAGTCATCCTGTTGCTAAGGAAACAGCCTCACTTAGCAAGGGTCACCTTTGGAAACAACTGCAAGACTTCAAAGCAGATCAATAGAGAAATACCAAGACCTGAACTTCCTAGCTAATGTTGTCTTCTATTTTAAATACCCTTTTCAACAAAGGTTTGCTTATATGATTTCTGTTTAGTGGGCAGTAGCAAGGCAAAATTGAATATGTAATAAATCGAGCCCAGTATCTTTCAAGCTCTGACTCTTGGAGATCTGTGGCTTTTGGTAGACGCTTTGAGTGTGGGATTGTGCAGGAACAGCAGGATGGAGACAGACTGACATCAGGTTTACAAAGAGATGCTAAATTTATGACTTCGTTTGAGGGAAAGGTTCCACTCAATAAAAAATGTAGATTCTTTTCTCATACAAGCATATGTCATTACTCATTTGTCCACATTAGTGAAATTTTCTAATTTGTGAAAATGTCTTGTCATATCTTAGGTTTATGCACATTTTTGTGTCACTGAAGCAGATTTCACTTATGCATCCATTTATTCATTCATTTTCGACATACCTTTGATTTCCTACTGTTTCAGGTACTCTGGGGATAAGAAGTGAATAGAACATATTAAGGTCTGGGGGACTCAATCTGAAGAAAGCAGATATGGAAACAAAACAGTGGAATCACTTGCAGAGGGGACACAAGGCGATGCTTAGAATTTTGTGCTGGGGAGGTGAGGGAAGGCATTTGGGGAAAGAAAATGCCTGATCTTATCCTTGAAGGATGGATTAGAATTGAACAGGGAATCTGGTCCTAGAAGTCCCAAGACAGAGACAACAGCAGATGTGAAGTGCAGAGATGTGAGGAAGAGATTTCACTGGGCTTCTGTTGATGAAGTTTAGGATATATTACAAAATGTGATTGGACGGGAGACCAGAAAATGAAACTGGGGCTGGATCATAAGAGTTCTTACTTAATATAAAAATAAGTACATACTTTACTGCTAGTTTTTCAGATTTTTTTAAGTTTAATGTTACAATAAATAGAGCCTATCTTGGTAGTATTCCTCCCTTACCCCTTTGACGACATAAAATTTGTTACAAATGCCTAAATGCTTTCAGATGGCTTAAAGAACTGGAATTTCAGTGGCTATTTATCATCTAAAGCAAGAACTGTAAAATTAATGATAAATTCTTGCTATTAATACTCATTAAAATATTTGATTTATTAAAAGATGAATAATGGATGTTTATAACTGAGGTTAGGACAGTTTCTACCTTCAAGATAACTAGTAAAATTAAGTTGTTGGTTTCAATCATTTCTTGAAATCATATACCTTTTTATTGGTAGAAAATTTAAGTGACAAATACGGATAACTGTTCTATCTCCTAAAGTGTTAGGAGCCACACTGAAATGCACCTGGTTAACTCCTCCTTTATAAGGGACAAGAATGAAACTTGTGTACAAGAAAATGTGGTGGGCACCCATGTTTGGGAGCTAGAGCTTGTTGGCATCATCTAAGTTAGCCACCTGTTCTAGCCTGCATTTGCTGAATAAATTAGATGCTCCTGGGAGAGTGTATGCAGCTGACTGAGTTGCCTTGTTACCAAGGCAACCGTTTTTCTTCTGCTCTATGACTCTGAAAGGTTTCATAACTCATTAGTGCTCCTCTGGGCATCAACATGACAAAATTCCTTTCTTTTTCTTTTCTTCATTAAGTTCCTGGTCAAGATGATGAGATTAGTGACAACTAATAAATACTCTTACCATATTTGCTAACTCATATAGAATATTTTCCAAATGTTTGAAAAACTTAGGTCTAAACCTTAAAGGTACGAATGTGACAATTCAGTGGCGGGATGTGCACAATAATGAATGAAAAATGGAAAATATTTTCAATCTCAGATATTTTCAGAAATCGAAAATATTTTCAAAGTGGCGCTTATCTAAGGCAAAATATGTAAAAACATAGATTCTCTAAGACAGTGGATGAAAACTTGTATTTATAGTTATTCCAGCTGTTATCGCCATCAGGCCTTTTTACTCAGTCTGATATGGCACAAGAAAGAGCACAATTTAGCAAAGCTGTTATCAGATCCATAAAACCAGAAATTCAGGGGCTAAGTGATCATTTTCAGAATGCCACAGGGCCCAAGGAGTTGCGGAGGGATGGCCGAGCCTACATGATGGGAGCACCATCAGAAATCCATGCAGGTTTTTAATCCCCAGGTGACATTTAGACCCCAGGATATTTGTTTTCTTCTATTTTGTGATCCATGTTTGTTGTCTTTCCTCTTCTCCTTTATATGTTGTCTTTTTTTCTTTGAGACAGAGTCTCACTCTGTCACCAGGCGCCAGGCTGGAGTGCAATGGCACAATCACGGCTCACTGCAACCTCTGCCTCCCGGGTTCAGGCAATTCTCCTGCCTCAGCCTCCCGAGTAGCTGGGACTACAGGCACACTCCACCATGCCCAGCTAATTTTTGTATTTTTAGTAGAGATGGGGTTTCACCACATTGGCCAGGATGATCTCGATCTCTTGACCTCATGATCTGCCCGCCTCGGCCTCCCAAAGTGCTGGGATTACAGGATTGAGCCACTGCGCCCGGCCATATGTTCTTTTTTGATTTCACATCTTCATGCACTAGAAGAAATCAGGAAGCCTCCCACGCTAGTAAATTTCTTAAATAGTTACCTTATACTAGAAATTCTACATGTTATCTTACCTGCTTCATTTCTCATATCTATTTGATGAGGTGGATATCATTTATGTCATTTTACAAGTGAGAAGACTGAGGCGGGAGGTAGCAGAGTTGGTATTTAGATTGAGTTGTAGCTCATTCCAAAGCCGTATTTTCCCACTATACTGTAGTGTCTCTAAAGTTCTGTAATAATGATGTATATCCCTTCAGAGCATTTCAGTATTAGAAAGAAAAGAAAACAGATGATATTTTGAAAATTAAAATTAAGCCTCTAAGAGGACTCTTGTTCTACATGAAGAATGCAACTCTAAGGTTCTGCCAAATTCACTTTAGTACTGAAGCTTTTGTACAGATTTATTATGGGGAATAGCTTTATCATACATGGCAATTTCTTTGACACTGCTTTTTATTATCCTTCTATAAATATTAGAGAAACTGATTGAAATTGAACCTTAAACTCCCATTTTGTACCAATCTTACTCGTTGTTTGCAATTGAAGAATAACATCCTGCTGATATCCACTGCAGGACTGCTAGGACCTCTATTAGAGATTAAGCTCACGTTTTGATTGTAGAAAAACCTTACTGCAACTAGATTTACCCTAATTTCTTATTTCCTACTGATTTTACAATCTGAGATTTCAAAGATGGAATTGATATTTTCAAATAAATAGTTCATTGATAGATGCAGGGACATTTTAAGATATGACCACACTATGAATAGACAGTTTTTAAAGAGTACAGTTAGCAGTGTCCAATAAAGCAGTGCAAATATTTTACATGGTGTGAAGGCAGGGGGATTATGTTTTGTTGTTGTTGTTGTTGTTAAGTACGTTGTGATGGATCCCTGCTGTAGGTAAAGATTCACACTTCACTAGACATCATAAACATGCAGGAGGAGCACAGAGACATTCTCCTAGAATGCAGGGATTTGACAAAAAAAAGAAAACACATACTTGTATTTGCTACAAGCATGATGAATTTGCTTTTATTCTCTCCTATTTCCAGAATCAATGTAATGTCTGAAAGTCACTCAGAAGAATATGGCAATTATTTGCAATCTGAAAAATAGTGCTATGAAAAGGCATTCTATTTATTTTCATTATTTGCTTCTGCCATTCTCTTCCACATTTACCTAGATTAGATTAAAATACTACTTTTGCACTCCAAATAGTGTTCTGATGTCCTCGTTTATTCAATGTGCTTTTAGCCACTATTTATGGTCTCCCTTGTATGAGGTACTCTGCTAAGTGCTGGGCACCCAGAGATCAACATGCAGTCTCTCCGTACCATGAGCTCAGCTTTGTTGGGGAGACCTACAAGGCAGTCAGTGGTCTCCGTAGGTTAAGTCCTGTCATAGACTATAATGCACTTGCGGGTTGAAGGATCTATTCGAAAGTATTTTCAATGGAGAGATTCTTCCAGCATCTACTCACGCTCAGTTTCAATCACCCTCAGTGCTTTGTACTACAGACCATTGTCCCTATCATTTGCCCAAACATGCCCAGCCCTCAAGTAATGGCACTCTTCCTGGATGTCTGCTCATCTCTGTTGAGTATTTCTGCAATACCTGTGATTCAGTTGCATGATGACCACTAGAGGCCACAGCACCAACCAGGAGAGCAGCCGGTTTACAGGCGTGAAGTCAGTGGGTACTTCCCACCATTGGAAAGCCACATATTGTTCAGGCCAGGATTTATTCTGTCATTGTTTTAAATCTAAATTTTAAGCACTTTTCTGTTTTCACAGAAATCATATTAAACATATTGATCTCTAACTTGATTTGCTCTTAAATAATTTGAAGACCTTTTGGTGTACTCAAGTCACAAAGGATATTTGATGGTGGATCTTGGACCATCCAAACCTAACCTCCAGAGGGAAGGCAACCAAGGCTGTTCTGGGGAGGCCAGAGCAGCAAATCATTAAGTCATTTCCATGATGGACCCTACTCACACTGCTTCTTGCCTCTGGTTGTCCCTGCTCTACTTTATACATTCTTAAGAGAGAGAATTTTTATCTAGCTTGGGTCATATGTCTCTATACTACACTCAGTCAACCATGGCCAAAGAGATGGTAGAAGTGACCACTGGAAGAGTCATTATGAGCTTTCCAGCCACCCCCCGCCAGCTTGTGTTCTGCAATTACACTGGCCTTTCCCTCATTTCCTTGAAAGGAGCCAATTTCTAAATAAAAGCAACTTTCCAGCATTGATTTTCAATTTATTGTCTCAAATTTGAACTACTAGGCAAGGCCTCTTTTTTGAACTTTATTTCTTGCTTTATGTTATCAGGATCACTATTTTTTCTGTGTGTGTGTATATATATATATATATATATATATATACACACACACACAGACACACATATACATATTTTTGTGTATATATGTGTGTATATATACACACACATACATATAGTGATCCTGATAACATGAAGGATATATGTATAAAATATATATAAATAGAGACAGGATCTCACTCTCACTATATTGCCCAGCCTGGTTTTGAACCCATGAGCTCAAGCAATCCTCCTATTTGTATATCTATATATTTTATATATCTATTTATAAATATATATTATCTACCTATTTATATTTACATGTGTATAGTATGTATGTATTTATAAATATATATAATATTTATGTATCTATTTTGTTGTATATTTAATATATAAATAGAGACAGGATCTCACTCTATGTTGCTCAGCCTGGTTTTGAACTCTTGAGCTCAAGCAATCCTCCTGCCTTGGCTTCTCAAATCACTGGGATTACAGGCATGAGTCACCAGGCACAGCTCCAGGACCACCATTAACTTCTATCATTTTTTTTTTCTTTATGAGTAATATGTTTGGCCGTAAACTTCCATGTGGCTTCACTGATCTTGATTTTACTTGAAAATGATCCCTGTCCTCCACATGATTACATGCCCTTCAGCTTCCTATATAGTGACTCTCCTACTACGTAGTTGTCTTCTGTGTGAGGAACTCTGAACTAATTTTCCATTGGCTCTGGAGTGGGTCTTTAGTAAGCTGAATCTTGACAGTAGAAGGATGAACAAACGAATGGAGGCAAAGGAAGTACAAGCCTAGGAGACATAGGAGTGCAGTCTATGTGTGGATGTAAGGATAGCTGAGTCTGGAAAGGTAAGAACAGGCCATGAAGAATTTGAAAGCAATGAAAATCTCATGAAGAATTTTAAACAGAGGCATGATGTGATTAGATATGCATATCAGGAGGGAGGTTAGCTTGATGTAAGACTTGGTGGCCATTGAATGTCTAGTGAAATAACCTAAAGAAATATAAATAAAGTTGAAACCAAGGTAGTGGCAGTCAGTGAAGGTGGAAGGTGGAGAACAAATATGTGAAATGTTTACAGGCAGAATTTATAGTACTGGTGGAATAATAGGGGAGAGAGTTGAGGCTGACCCTGAAGGCTTGGGGGATGTTGATGCTCTGACTTTGGAATGACTAAATCGAGCAAATTAACATATGTTTTACCTTACGTACTTATCATTTTTTTGTGTGGTAAAATCTACTCTCTTGGCAAGTTTTAAATTTACAAAGCATTGTTATTAACTATGGTTATCATGTTGTACAATAACTACCTGGTTTAGTTTACTTAGCATAATGTCCACCAGGTTCATCCATGTTCCTGCAAAAAGGACATTCTCCTTTTTCAAGGCTGAATAATATTTCATTGTGTACAGACATTACATTTTCTTTCTTTTTTTTTTTATTGCATTTTAGGTTTTGGGGTACATGTGAAGAACATACAATATTGTTGCATAGGTACACACGTGGCAGTGTAATTTGTTGCCTTCCTCCCCTTCACCTATATCTGGCATTTCTCCCCATG
>CAUYQU010064693.1:0-22060 GCA_963574635.1 Cheracebus regulus | reverse complement strand
TAAGCGTAAATTAGGTCTTTTCACATAGTCCCATATTTCTTGGAGATTTTGCTCATTCCTTTTTACCCTTTTTTCTCTGATCTTATCTTCTTGTTTCATTTCATTAAGTTGGTCTTCGACCTCTAATATCCTCTCTTCTGTTTGATCAATTCAACTATTAAAACCTGTGCATACTTCATGGATTTCTGGTATTGTGTTTTTCAGCTCCATCAATTTGTTCATATTCCTCTCTAAATTGTTCATTCTTGTTAGCATTTCGTCAAACCTTTTTTCAAAGTTGTTAGTTGCTCTGCATTGGTTTAGAACACATTCTTTTAGCTCACAGAAGTTTCCCATTATTCACCTTCTGAAGCCTAACTGTTAATTCTTCGCACTCGTTTTCCATCAGGCCTTGTTAGGTTACTGATGAGGAACTAGCATCCTCCGTAGAATACACATTCTAGTTTTGAGTGTTCTCAGTTTTTTTTATGGTGGCTTCTTGGCATCTTTATGGTTTTATCCACCTGTCATCTTTGTAATTACCAACTTTCAAATTAGGTCTCTCAGTGGACGTCCAGCTTGTTAATTCCCAGCTCCGGAATCTATGTAATTTTCACTGCAGCGACCCGCAATGCTGGCTAAAACAGCAGCGTTGAAATTCGTGATGCTTTTCTACCCGGGGATCTCCGGTCTGGCTTCTCAGTCCCTTTTTCAATCAGCTGAATGGACCGCTCTGCCTTACTAAAGCTCCAAACATCATCCAAAAGGAGACCCAGTCCCGTTTACTCTGCACCAAGAGCTGCCGGGCCGAGGTGCCGGCAAAACAGCCACGTCAGCCAAAAGGGTCATGCTGGCGACCCGTGGGGCTCGTCTGCTGGGAATGTCCTGGTCCGTGGGCACCAAAAATTTGTCTGTGAGTGTGGCGTCCACTTGCTCTCTGCACTTTCACTGGGAGCTGCAATCCTGAGCTGCTAGTGATCGGCCATCTTGGATCTCTCTCCACCTTGAATTTCTTTTACTTTTCAAGACAGAATAATATCTAGAACAAATGTTACTTGGACACACGGGTATATCCACACATTGTTTTCATAACCTTAACTAAAATGTGTTGCTTCTCCTTGGAGTATTCTTTCAACACATGTATATGCAGATAATTCTTGTTCTAGCAGATATGATTTTTTTAATATGGTGAAAATAACATCCCAAGAGGACATTGGAGAAAAACTGAAATGATGAATATTAACAATAAAACAAAACTTTTTACCAAGGTGACCTTTTCACGATTTCTCTTCTGTTAATCATTGATTAAAGATTTAGACTTTTGCTTGTACCTTAATCCCCTTGAATGATGTAAAACTATTTTACTCCAAAAGGTATCTTTTGGCATATTTTGAAATGGCTGCATTAGGCTTAGCAGAATGAGGTGGGGAAATTAGCATCAGTAGAGAAACTCCATGAATGCTTCCATGTCTTCCTTTTCTGTGACTCTCCTAGATCTAGGAGACATTGAGAGGCTGGGACTTTTGAAGATCTGAAAAGAAACATTCAACATGTATTCCCTCTGACAGAGATTTCATCTACATAGCAAAGCCACTTTCCTTGGCCAACTCTTTCTTTTTCTCTCCCATAAACTGTCTTGCTGCTAAATCTGTTGTATAAGGATCCAAGTCCCCATTTATTCTGTAACCTTAAGATGGTATATAAGCTTCTGTTACTTGTTGAAAAATAGGGTGTTTATTCTGGAGGCTCCCATGAATACATGTTAAGTAAATTTGTATGCATTTTCTCTTATTAATTGATAATGTCAGTAATTTTTAAGTGAACTTGTAGGCGTCCAAGAGCCTATGACCCTTGTATTAGTCAGGGTTCTCTAGAGGGATAGAACTAATAGGATAAATATATATATGTAGGGTAGTTTATTAAGGAGTGTGGATTCACATAATCACAAGGTGAAGTCCCACAATAGGCCATCTGCAAGCTGAGGAGCAAGGAAGCCACTATGAGTCTCAAAACCTCAAAAGTAGGGAAGCTGATAGTGCAATCTTCAGTGTGTTGCTATAACACCTGAGAGTTCCCAGCAAATGACTAGTGTAAGTCTAAGAGTCCAGAAGCTCAAGAACTTGGAGTTTGATGTTAGAGGGCAAGAAGCATCTAGCATGAGAGAAAAATAAAGGCCAGAAGACTCAGCAAGTCTGCTTTTTCCAAATTCTTCTGTCTGATTTATTCTAGCTATTCTGGCAGCTGATTAGATGGTGCCCACCCAGATTGATCTTGGGTCTGCCTCTTACACTGACACAAATGTTAATCTCCTTTGGCAACACCATCACAGACACACCCAGGAACAAAACTTTGCATCCTTCAATCAAGTTGGCAGTATTAACCATCATACCCTGACACCCTCAATTACTTTTCATGTTCTCTATGTTACAAAAATTCAGGTGCATATCTTATCTGCCTATGAGACTATAAGTACCTTGAAGGAAAAATGTAAATCAGATTTTAAAGAATTAATTACAATTTAAAGACAGTGTCATTTACAGGATTAGCCATTCAAAATGTACTGAATGATGAATGAATAACTGAATAAACAATCATATTTTAATCAGAAAAGACTACATTATCTGATTGTTACAGGCAGACTTATGGCAAGGTTGGGGCTCAGGCAGGGAGGCCAAGTGAGTTCTTGTCTTCACACAGGAGAGAATTCAAGAGGAAGTCATTGGAGTAAAGTGATGTAAATATATTAAGAAAGTAGAGGAATAAGTGTGGCTACGTTATAGGCAGAGTAGCCATGTTGGGCTGTTGACTGGCTGTGTTTATGACTGCTTCTTAACCACATGCTAAATAAGGGGTGCATTATTCAGGAGTTTTCTGGGAAAAGGGTGGAGAGTTCCTGGAATTGAGGGTTCTCTCCTTATTTAGACCATAGAGGGTAACTTCTGGGACTTGCCATGGCTTTTGTCATGGTATGAATGGGAGTTTCTTTTACTGTGATAATATATTATAATTAGCCTATAATGAGCAGCGAGGGTAAGAGATTGCTTCTGTTGCCATCTTGGTTTTGGCAGATTTTGGCCAGCTTCTCCACTGCATCCTGTTTTGTCAGCATAGTTTTGTGACCTGTGTGTTGGGAAACTAGTCCTGCCCAACTCCCATGTCATGATGACATAACAGCAGCTTAAATGCTGCCTCCATAACTTACTAGCCTTATAATTTTAGACAAGTCACTTCAACTTCCTGTGCCTTATTAGGTTACTTTTCTGCATGAAGGGGCTGATTTTGTTTTTGAAATAATTGTTCTGATGACTAATTAAAAGGTACACTTAACATATGAAATAAATGTTGCTTTATTTTTCTCTCTAGGCTCAGAATATTCTCTCTTGGAGATCATCCCTTTCTCAATAGATATCCCTTTCTCACTATCTTTTTGACTAACACTAGAAGTATACATAAGATCTACCTTCACTGGGGATTGCATAGTTTTCTCAGCTCTTTTCTTTCCAGATACAATTGAAAGCTCAAGAGTCATCTTAAGACTTTAACCATCACCACATCTTTTAAGCCATTTGTGTTATTTCTTTTTGATAGCACATGTTGTATTTTATAGCAGTCAGCCCTATGTACCAGTAGCCACTCCCTTATGTTTATGAAAAACGTGGTTCCCAGAGTTACATACTTGTTTTCTAACCACTGTACCTCTCTTATTTCTCTAAATCAGTGGTTCTCATACTTTTTGACCTTAAGAACCATATTTCTTTTTAAAAATCTTTGAAAAAAATCAAGGGCTCTCTGTTCATCTAGGTTATATCTATATCATATACAAATTTAAACATAAATATAAATGTTTAATTTATTTGAAAATATCCAATCTGTTGTATGTTAATAGAATAGCATCTTTTCATAAAATATAACTTTTTCAAAACAGCATAGTGAGAAAAGTGTTTTATTTCGTTGTGAGTGTGAATCTCTTTAATGCCTAGCTTAAGGGGACACAGCTGGATTTTCAGTTTTGCTTTGCCTTTAGTCTCTTGCAATATATTGTCTTGGTTGAAGTATATGAAGAAAATTTGGTCTCACATTCAAAGTTGGAAAAACCTGGAGAATTTTGATGGTTGTATATTCAGATAATTGTGGATATTGTTTGTTTATACTGCATTAAAACTGAACAAGTGGTAGTTTCTCAAAGTTTTGTGCAATATAGAATTTAAAACTATATTTAAAAAACTGGATTCTGTCATTTTAAAATCCATTGATATATCTTGCACTGTGAATGGATTGTTTGCTCATGTGTGATTTTATAACTATATATTGGTCATTTGGAAAGTATGGCTTCACTGAGTTCAGCAATTCTTTTCAATATAGACATGTTTCATTCAGCATTATTTAAAACGACATTTGTCATTACTACTGATGTCATCAAGAGAACATTTAAATAGAATGCCAAGCACATGAAAGCAGATAGAAGTTTTTTAAAATTTTAATATTGATTGAAAGCTTGAATTGTATCATTGGAAACAAGTGCTATCAGTTGGTTTTCCCAAAGTGACTGGGTCACTTAATTCATCTTAGAATACTAGCCAAATGCTTAAATGTGCATAACCATTGGTTGTTAGTCGAACATTGTAGTAAAAATGTTATTCCATTAAAAAAAAAACTTCTTGTTTTACTTGTGACCCAAAAAATTATACAAGTCCTTTTCTATCAACCAGTTATTGTTCTTCAGTATGGATAACAGCAAATGCAAATTAAAAATAAAGAGACAATTCTTTTGATCAATAGAGGAAAGACTTCTTCCTCCCTCACTTTTCTTAGAGGATTTACTTTAGAAACTTTGTAATTCCTTCTCAATCTTTTTGAAATGAATTTAAATCTCTTTAAAAGATAACAAGTCTTAAGCCAGCTTTACAACTCGGAGAAGTCTCAAGCACCTGAAAATCATCCCTTGAGAATGTAAATATCCAAGGTAGATAGCACTTTGATCTCTCTGTATCCGTGAGTGTGTCTGTGAGAAGGTAGCAGCTTAACTGGTAGATGCCTTACTCAACTGCAAAACTTCTGGTCAAAATTAAAAGTTTATTTTTACATTGCTTAAAACCAATTAACTAACAGAGATGGTCACTCCAATTACTAGATGAATTTAGGATGAATATTGTGTAATAAATGGTGCTGTCAAGTCTTCTTACTTTGTTACAGGTAGTTAGACAGGCATGAGCAGGGGCAGGAGAGGGCTCTCCCCCACCCACTAGGAATGTCAGGAGATGGTTCAGCAATGATCACATTGCCTCTCTAAACATGATAAATTGGCAGCTGGCACCAGGGAGAGGCCATTTTCTGATGGTTTATACCTGTTGCCCTAAAGTGTTAACACAGATGCTTAAGAGAAGCAACTTTTTGGACATGTGCATTAATAGACAAAATGGTATGACCTTCCAGGGGCATGACACTGGAAGAGGGAAGAAAGCCTCAGGTGGGCATGTGTATAACTTCCTAAAAACACTGTGTTTGCTCCCTTCCAAATGGTAAGGAGAGGACTGTCCTTCTGGGCAGCCCACCCAAAGGGAAGTATCATGGGAAAGCAGCCAGTCTAGTGTAAAAGGCCTAGGTTCAAAGTTAAACATGGCACTTGACCTTTACATGCCCACTTGGGTCTCTTCTAAGTGTGCTTTTCTTTCCTTTATTTCCTGTTGTAAAGTCTTTTTAAAAGAACTTTCACTCTGGCTTTGAAACTTGCCTTGGTCTCCTTTTCTCACCTGCACCCTCAGTCAAATTCTTTCTTTTGAATAGTCAGAAATTGAGGTTGCTGCAAACCCATAGGGATTCTCCACTGGTAATTTGGATACCTTCCACCAGTAACAACTTGAGCACTATTATCTTGATGTAATATGGATGGTAATACGTTATACTGCTTGACTATGTAAAAGAGTGTGATTTCTATTTTTGTAATCTCTTAGCAGGTTGCCTAAGATGTACATCTCATTTTGGTTTAATACTTATTCAGTAATAAAACTGTTTTCATAAACAGTTACTAACTTTGTGGAGAATTTTTCTGAATTGAAAGTTTTGTTTTCAGTTATATTTTCCCAACCTATACAGACACATATGTGTGCTTCCTGACTTATCACACAGGATGTTGAAAATATGTAAGTACAAGATTCAAGATTTAATTAAATCAATGACTGTGTCTGATCAAGGAAGTTCTTAAGTAAAACTGTTTGTTTGCTTTTCTGGAAATGCTTGGCCAGGAAGAATTCAATGAATACTACTGCAGCAACCTGAGAGTCCCTTGGTTCATGCTGAAACACCAGAATCTTTAACCACCATTGTTTTTGCACAATTAGTGAAAATATAAACCAAGTGGAAAGTCAAATATATCTTAATATTGTCCAAGAACATAGTTACAACTTCATTAAATTATTAAACCTCAGCCCCTGTATGCTGAGGTTTCCCCAGACTCAGCTTGTAATTAAATTGAAAGTGTTTTAATTCCAAAGGTTTAGGTGGGAGAGTCTCAAGATTCAAATCTTTTCTTTCCTGATCCTTATGGTCTAATTGAAAGGCCTGACTAAGCACCACACCTCTGGTTGATCATTAGGTAGAGGCCATTTAGTCCTTTCTGATGTTTCCACAATAAGGTGAAGGCCATACCCTTGATTTGGTCTTTATCCTCGAGGACAAATTTTTAGGGGCCTTTAAATTTAAAACAATCTTAGTTTTATAATTTACTCTTTGGAATTGAGAATAATCTGCCTCTTCCAATGCCTCCAAATTTATAGACTTCCTCTATTTCATTACATTTCTGTTTGCATAGCTAATTTTTTTTTTCTGAGGTCATCTGTTTCTTGTAATATCTTGCAAAAAAACAACCACCAGCAGTCAACCTACACTATTAATGTTTTCACAATAATTACACATTAAGGTTTATTAGATATATTATCTACCTCTCAAGTGCCACAGGTGATAATTTTACCTGTGTTATGTTACCATAACATTATATGTTATGTAGTTTCTAAGAAACTACATAACATATAATGTTATCGTGTTAATGTCCTGTTTCAGCTTATTCAACATCTAAAGGCTAATCTCACATTTTTGAGGCTTGAGTGAGAGCAGTGAACCGCCTTTGATAATAATATCTGTAATTGGGAAATGACAGAAATTAATATTGTGTTTCTGGCACCATCAACTTTTTTTTTCCACTATCAACTTCTAGACTAACAATCTGAAGTATATCTTTGATAAATGTGGTGGAGGAAGAGATATTTGAGATTTTAACATTTACAGTTAAATGCTCTAGAGCAGAGATAATACATATTGCTTCATTATATGACCCACTGCCCAGATGTAGTCAAATAGCCCTACTCATGTATAAGAGTTATGAAAAAATTTGGCAGCTAAATGTCTAGTTTAAAAGTTGTTAAACATTTCATTTATTCCTGCAATAATAATAAAATCTATGCAGCAGTTGATATAAGCTTTTGTGAACTTTCTTTCCTTTTATACTATTTTAAAACATTTAAACAAGATGCATAGGTTATAAAGCACATGATAGAGTGCATTAAAACAATTGCAAATTATTGTAATAATCATTACTATATTACTGTGAATAATTAATAATAGTAATTTTTGTTTCCTAGAATCTGAGAATGAATGTTTCCATTTAAATAAAATTAATGGAAATTTTTCCTGAACTTAAAAAATAAAGAATTAAATATTCCCTGAGATAAAGATATTGTGTTAAATTTGAAACATTTCTATTATTCTAAAGAAATATGCACTATACTAGCTTAAAGTAAGTCTTAAATAACCCTCTATTTTTAAATTAGTTTTAGAAAATTACCATAGTAGTTTGGACTGAAAGCTAGTGTTAGAGAAGTTATGTCATGATTTAGTCAAATAGATACTTTATGGAGACTTTCAAATTTAATATTTACTCTCATAGTAAAATTCATGGACTAGAGCTGTAAATGCACACATTAGAAATTTATCCCTGAGTCCCAGAAATTTTCCCAATTGTTTCACGGAAGTTCTAGCCTGAGGACACAAGTAGATAGAGTAGATCACTTGATAAGAATGTGCGGGCCATTCATAAACTTACTGATTGTAAAAATAAACCTCATGACTTATCAGTAATCAAGACTGTTTTTCAGAGTGTGAGTTGATTATTGTATTAGGAATCTCCAGAGAGATACCTCAGGAAAACTAACGTCCTCCATCATTTTATTCTGGGCAGGTCCTCCCTATACAGGAGGGTTGAGGTCTGACCACATTAGTGAGCATGATGGTCTTTACTTAGTTTATTGATTCAACTGCTCATTGTTTGTAGAAATACCCTCAAAGACACACCCAAGTTGTCATTCATTTGCCCCAGTCAATTTGACACATAATACTGTCACAGTTGTATTTTACAATAGAATCCAACTGAGCTAATTGTAGCAATGTTCTTTTTTAAAAAAATATAAATATTTATAATAGCATTACCCATGAGATTATTATACAGTTTTTGCCATTAAAAGTAATGGCAAAACGGCAATTACTTTTGCACCAATTTAATATTAAATACAAATTTTGTGTGTTTGGGTTTGAGGGAATTTAAGAACTTGGAAGATAATAGTAGGAAAATATGCTACCAATGTTAATTAAGAAAGCTGAATTTCTATAATTTCCCATTCTAGTGTCTACTAGCTCTGAATACTAATAGGACATGAAATAAGTAATTGTAGTACTATACTTACTAAGTTCTCCATTAGTAGTAGGATACACTTCAAAATACCTGTTGTATACGACACATTGCTCATCAAATACACAGTTATAGATAAAATTAACAACATTATGAACCTTGAGATTGGCATTCTTCAAAACACGTACAAACAAAAACATTGCCAAGTTAAATGAAACTAGAACTGTCTCTTCATATGAACTCAACATTGTGCCATCTATGATCTTTAACTTAAAAGTTTATTCCATATGATTTGATAATTCTGAAACCACTCTGCATGTATACTGGTATTGAATAAATAATTACAAGGATAGCAGAAGGTGGAAAGTAGGTTTATTTGTGAAAGGGTGAAGCTACAGATACAAAAAGGAATAAGGTTAGAATAAATTGTACGTTACTGGATTAGAGTTGTAGCCATCAGTAGGAACTCATGTATAATGTAATACAAATACAGATGGATAGAGAAATAAGTATAAAAATTGTTCTAGGTAATGTTGGTATACTTACATATATTCCATAGTTCTGTTCACGGAATCAATAATACCCCAGTAACAACAAACACATTCAACACTTGTTTGCTAATACTACTGTCCAATAAAAAGAACTAAGGCTACTTGCAGAAATGGCTGATTCTAGGGAAGGAATATGGAACATAAAAGAAGAGCCTTGAATATCTCGTAGTACCAAAAAGTAAAAACAGTAAATTTAAATGCAGTGATGGAGGTGTGTCAAAGGGAAATAGTAAACAATTGAAAGAGCTCTCACTGGCTAACGCTGGGGAAGTTTGAGCAATAAACAAAATGTAGTATGATATTATAACTAAAATATAAAATGCATATCCATGAGTTAATACTGAAATAAATGACTGGACATATACATGGGATAGAAGAGATAAATTTTCTTTATAGGGTTTCATATAATTTATGCAGATACTCTCCGCACTCAAGGACTTGCATAGTAACTTGTTTCCAAAGATTGCAGTAAAAATTGAGAGTGGTTATTTTATAGCACAGAAACCTGGGAAACCTCTCTTAGGCAGGTGATTAAAGTTAACATTGAAATTATGTTAATAGCACAAACCCTGGATGTGATGTGATGATGATAATGGCTTTTCACTTCTGTGGTCATCCCACCAAAAACCCATAACCACCATCTTTCCATGGAAAAAATGTCAGAAAAATTTCAATTGAGGTACATCTTATAAAACATCTGATCAGTACTCCTCAAAAATATCAAGATCATCAAAAACAAAACCTGAGAAACTGTTACAGCCTTCAATTGCTTAAAAATATATGATGACAATGCAATGTGGTATCTTGGACGTGACTTTGAAACAGGAAAAAACAAAGGAAATTGGTGGAGAATTAACAAAATTCAAATCAAGTATGGTCTTTAATTAAAAAATCAAAAGCCTACTCAACACCCACATTGACTGAAATTTCCATTCCTAAGATGGGTCCTTAAGAGTTAAGAGAAATTCACATGTCAGAGACCCCTTTATTTGATGAAGTACAATGTGCAGCTCAAATCATTGAAAGTTCTATAAATCCTGAAAATTTAAAAAATGTAGTGCTGGGATAGCTTTCCTAAGACTTGGAAATGACTTTGTAGCTATCTTTGTTTATTAGTTATTCCTCTTTGTAAAATCATGTTAAATTCAGTTTAAATTTCAAAAGTATGTTTCTTCATTCCTCTTCTTAATATGCTTGTTTGTGAAGATGGGTTGTGTTTGGCTTGCGTTTGGCACACCAGGAGTACAAAAATACCAAAAACAGAACATAAGGTACAACTTGAAATACAGAGAAAGATTATTGCCAAAAGTAAACACTGCAGTGTTGTACTTGAAGCATGTTTGTGATCAACAAATCTGGCAAAGAAAATTCTTTCTAGTATTGTGACCTATTTGGGACTCTGTCTTTTGGCACCTAAATATTCATAATTCTCAGGCTCAATTGGTAGGGCTTTTTAAATTGTCTATATGTCATTCTTTTAAAATGGTGAACTATAGCTTCTCAAAAATCAAAGGATTTTTAAATTATTTTCAGGTTCTACATTTTATTCTTTGACAGTATATCACTCAGGAAGAATAGATTAAATGTGCTGAAAAGGCAATGAAAACTAAAGAAGTTTCTTAATATGAAAGAATAAGATTAATATCAATTGCCTATCTTATTCAAGGCTACATTATGTAGTTTATGAACCATTCTTTGGCTCAATTTTTTTTCAGGTACATACCTGGTCATAAACTCTGTAGTACCAAAATGAGTAGGGAAATTATGTCCTTAAATTCAAATATATCTTTTATTTCTCTTATATTGGTTTTTGAATAACTTATCCTTCAAATCATATTACCAGCCCGTTTAATTTTTCTTTGTGTTACAGTGTGAAGGGTATCACCTTATTTCTTGTTTTTGTCCCATATCCATATTCTATAGTAATAGAAATGCTTTCATTGAGTGTAATGCTTTTAAATCACTTTGCAAGCACTTATTCCAATAGCTTAAATATAACATATACAATTTATCCAGTTACATGAATTGTAAATTTTATTTATTTTGCGGGGGGCAAGGTAACACTCTGCTACCAGGCAGTGGCATGATTTTGGCTCACTGCAGCCCCTACTTCCTGGGCCCAAGTGATCCTCCCACCTCCATCTCCTGAGTAGCTGGGAGTACAGATGTTTACCAGCACACCTAGCTAATTTTTGTGTTTTTTCTACAGTCAGAATTTCCCCATGTTGCCAAGGCTGGTCCCAAACTCCTGAGCTCAAGCCATCTATCCACCTCAGCCTCCCAAACTGCAGAGATTACAGGCATGAGCCATCATGCTTGGCCTACAAATTGTAATTTTAAGAAACACCATCTATTAATGCCCAATTTAGAGATTTGCTTATTTTATCAGATGAAGAGTTCTAATCCTTTCTTAAATTCTGTTAAGTAGTTCAATGAAAAACTATGAGTTTTGACCTCATGAAATCACGTATCATACCTGACTGCAATCTCAAACTACTGGGCACAATTGATCCTCCTGCCTCAGCCTCTAGAGTAGCTAGGACTGTAAGCACATGCCACTATGCCAGGCTAATTTTCATTTTTATCTTACGTAGAAACTGGCTCTCCCTATGTTGCTCAGGCTTGTCTTAAACTCCTAGCCTTCCAGAATCCTATATTATTTTAAAGGGAGTTCAAAATCATGAGAATTTTACCTATTCATTAACATTAAAAATACACCCAAATATAGCTAACTTTAAGTCACAGAAACATCATATAAGCATACCTTGCCATTTTATATCAGTGTGTAGTATGTTTCAAACCCAGTATTTTATATAAAAGTGTGAGAAGATTGAACTCAAACAGGTTCACACTTTGAGCTCAAAGAGTTCAAATGTCTTTGCAACTATTCTTCCAAATTCCAATCAAAGGCTGAAACCTTGATGGTACCCAGCCCTTTTAGGTCCTTAGAGGGGGTCACACACACTTGAGGGTTTCTGAGCTATATGCACTGATGATTACATAAATTTCTAGTTTTCTAAAGCAGAAACTGGAGAGAGAATTATTGTAAGCCAGCAGAAAAGAATTCTGAATTGGTAGAGGTTCAGTGATATTGTTACAGATAAATCTAATTCACAGGGTGGAAAGCAGGAACTAGGCCTGCCAAGATGCTTGTTCCCTGGATCTCGGGTGCAGGACATAATCTCTGTCAAGCTTTGTAACAGAGGAGACCTAGAGGAGGGCTGTCAAAGAAAGACTTACACTTTTTAATGTACTTTTTAATATGATTGGGGTTGAGTCCAATGTGTTTTCCATTTGTCTCATCTATTTTTTAAAAAAAAATCTTTCCGTGTTTTCTTTTGGAATAATGTTATATTGTAGTGTTTGACTTTACTTTTACTAATTTTTCATTATCTATGCCTCTTTTGTTTACATTTTCATTATTCTAAAGCAGTGATTTTCAACCAGGGGCAATATTGCCCCCAAGATACATTTGTCAGTGTCTGGGGAGGTTTTTTGATTTTATGTTGGACAGCGAGTGTGTGTGCTGCTGCTATTTAATGGGTAGAAGTCAGAGATTCTGCTCAATATCCTGTAATGCACAGGAGAGCCCTCCATAGTAAAGAATTATTTAAGCCAAAGTGTCAGTAGTGTCAGGATGGAGAAACTCATATCTAAGATGTATAACATTACATTAAGTAATATTAAATATTAGATAAAAAATAAAAGTTTAAATAGTATTTAGTATTAAATATTATGTGATGTTAAACAACATTAAAGCAATTGTTAAAATGTAAGAATCTTAAATCAGTGTACTGTACTTGTAGTTATCCCCTTATATGTACTATTGTCTTGCATTTTACCTCTGTACTTGTTCATGTTATATGTTTATAAGCCTCATGAAACATCAGTTGTAATTTCCTTTCAATTGATTTTAAAGTGATTAAAATGAGAAAGATGTTTTTATTCACCCACAAAACTTTCTGTAAGTCTTCACTTCTTTGTATAGATCCCAATTTCCTTAAAATATTTTACTTCACCCTGAAGAACTTCCTTTTTTTCTTATATTCATGTCTGTTGGGAATATATTTATTCTGAGAAGGTTTCATTTTGCCTACATTTTAAGATATATTTCCATTGTTAATAGGATTCTAAGTTGACCAGATTTTTCTTCAGTTCTTCTATGATGGTATTCTGGTTTTCTCATTGTCAAATAATTTCTGACACAAAGTTGGCTATGTCATAATATACTATTGTTCCTGTCTCTGTATATAGTCTTTTACCTCCTTCTTTAATTTTTTTTCCTTTGACTTGTTTTCAGCAGTTTTCTTATGATGTGCCTTGATATCATTTTCTGTATGTTTACTCTGCTTGTAGTTGATGAAACTTCTTAGATCTGCGGATTCATAGTTTTGATCACATTTAGATAATATTCTATCAGTATCTCTTCAAATATTATTTTCTGCCTTACCCTAGTTTTTTTCAGTATTCCAAATACATGTCTATTAGACTACCAAATTTTATTCCTTAGATACTGATTGATATGGTTGGCCTGTGTCCCCACCCCAAACTCATCTTGAATTGTAGCTTTCATTATCCCTGTGTGTTATGGGGAAGACCTGTTGGGAGGTAATTGAATCATGGGGGTGGTTACTTCCAAGCTGTTCTGGTCATGGTGAGTGAGTTTTCACAAGATCTGATAGTTTTATAAGGGGCTTTCCTCCCACTTCGCTCTGCATGTCTCCTTGCTGCCACCATGTGGAGAAGGATGTGTCTGCTTCCCCCTCCACCATAATAATGTGGTTTGGCTATGTCCCCACCCAAATTTCATCTTGAATTGTCGTTCCCATAATCCCCACATGTTGTGGAAGGGACTCATTGGGAGGTAACGGAATCATGAGGGCAGGTTTTTCCCATGCTGTTCTCATGATAGTGAGTAAGTTATGAGATCTGGTGGTTATACAAAGAGCAGTTACCCTGCACACTCTCTATTTCCTGACACCAAGTAAGATATCCCTTTGCTCTTCCTTTGCTTTCTGCCATGATTGTGAGGCCTCCCCAGCAATGTGAAACTGAGTCCATTAAGTTATGCAGTCTCGTGTATTTCTTCATAGCAGTATGCAAATGGACTAATACACTGGTGCTCTCCTAATTGTTTATTTTAGGTTCAAAGGTAAATGTGCATTTTGATATAGGTAAACTCCTGTCATGTGGGTGTGTTGTTCATATTGTTTTGTATCCCAGGTACTAAGCCTAGTACTCAATAGTTATTTTTTCTTCTCCTTTCCCTTCTCCCACCTTTCACTAGGCCCCAGCAACTGTTGTTACCCTCTGTGTCCATTTGTTCTCATCATTTATCTTCCACTTATAAGTGAAAGCATGCAGCATTTGTTTTTCTTTTCCTGAGTTAGTTTGCTAAAGATAATGCCCTCCAGTGCTGTGGGTTTTGTATTCACTCTGATGATGGTTTCTTTTGCTGTGCAGAAGTGCTTCAGTTTAATTAGATCTCATTTGTCAATTTTTGCCGTTGTTGCAATTGCTTTTGACATCTTTGTCATGAAGTCTTTGCCCAATTCTGTGTCCAGAATGCTATTGCTTTGGTTGTCTTTCAGCGTTTTTATAGTTTTGGGTTTTAAGTTTAGGTCTTTAGTCCGTGTTGAGTTAATGTTTTATGTGGTGAAAAGAAGGGATCTAGTTCCAATGTTCTACATATGCCTACCTAGTTACCCCAGTACCATTTATTGAGTAAGGAGTCTTTTCCCCATTGCTTTTTTTCCCCAGCTTTGTCGAAGATCAGATGCCCGCAGGTGTAAGTACTTATTTCTGGGATTTTTATTCTGTTCCATTGGTCTATGTGTCTGTTTTTGTACGAATACCATGCTGTTTTTTATACTGTAGCCCTGTAGTCTATTTTAAAGTTAAGTAGCACACTGATGCAAAAAATCCTCAACCAAAATACTGGTAAGCTGAATTCAGCACCACATCAAAAAGTTAATCCACCATGATCAAGTAGGCTTATCCATGGGATGCAAGGTTGGTTCAACATATGCAAATTAATAATTGTAATTCATCACATAAGTAGAGCTAAAGATAAAAAAAACACATGATTATCTTCATAGATGCAGAAAAGGCTTTCAGTACAATTCAGCATCCATTTATGTTAAAAACTTTCCACAAACTAGGCATTGAAGGAACATACCTCTAAATAATTAGAGCCATCTATGACAAACCCATAGGCCAATGTCATACAAAATGGTCCCCTTGAAAAGTGGCACAAGACAAAGATGCCCTCTCTCACCACTCCTGTTCAATGTAATATTGGAAGTCCTGGCCAGAGCAATCAGGCAAGAAAAAGAAATAAAGGTGTCCAAATAGGAAGAGAAAAAGTCAAACTATCCCTCTTTGCAGATGATAAACCAGGGCGGGTAACAATCTCTACAATGAGAATTACAAAGTACTGCTCAAAGAAATCAGAGATGACACAAACAAATGGAAAAACATTCCATGCTTATGGTTTAGAAGACTAGATATTGCTAAAATGGCCATACTGCCTAAAACTATGCAGATTCAATACTATTCCTATCAAATTACCAATGACATTCTTCAGTGAACTAGAAATAGCTATTTGAAAATCATATGGAACCAAAAAAGAGCTCAAATAGCTAAGGCAATACTAAGCAAAAAGAACAAAGCAGGAGACATCTACCTATTCATTTATTAGTGTCTCTATCTCTCACTCTGTTTTCTTTTGGATAGTTGCTGTTAGTATGTCTTCAAGTTCACTGATGTTTTCTTCTGCAGTAAATAATCTGTTAATCCCATAAAATATTTTAAATATTTATTTTCAATTTATCATAAGTAACATAGCATTATATATGAATAATAATGAAAAATATGTTACATTGTTAAATTACTTGGGATTCATTTGCTTCTGGGTTTTTGTAATGACAAATATGGAGCAGCCCCTACCTTTATGCTTTTATAGTTGTACTACTAAACACAGTTCTGTAGATTCAACTCAGTATCCAATGGAGAATGAGGGCTCTGCTTTCTGTCTAGTAAAAATTGTTTAATTGCTTGCCAGTAATGTTTTCTTTGGCTTTGAAATTTTACCCATGCATACACAGATTGGTACTCTACCAAAGACTGGAGGGGAGGTTTTCCTGGGCAGTTCTTCATGATCTATATTTGTTTATGAAGCTTCTTCATCTCCAGTATTTTGCTATACAGATAATAGCCATCATAGCCTTTCCTTTCTAAACTTTAATGTCTGTCACCTCATCTCACCAAGATCACTAGACTAGTTTTATAACCATCTTTGCTGAGGCTTAGAAACAGGTTTCTGCAGCAATCTAGGACACTTGCAGGACTTACCTCATTTTTTTAATTTCAAGTATCTCAATCCTTCAATGTCCATTGTCCAATATCTGAAAACATGTGTTTTGTTCAGTTTTTCAGGTGTTTATGGTAAGATTACAATTCTTGAGTCAAGCTTTTCTAGGAAATTCTATAAACTTCAAGATATACAAACTGGAATATTTTCTGAGCTTTTAGAGAACTGGCTGACTTCTGTTTTTCTGAATCTTTGTTAATAAAAATAAATGTGATTCTTTACATTTTGTTAATAGAAGTTACATTATTCTCTCTAATGTGAAATGCAGTATTTAATAAATAAATTATCAGCTGAAACCTGATCATCTCCTGCTACAAAAACACAACTCCCCCAACACACACTCACACATCATAAACACACACACACACACACACACACACAATATGCACACACAAAATGAGTGACCTCGTTGTGAATTCACTGATGAACTCTCTATTGCCAAATTCTCATCTCAGCAGCATTTAGCATTATTAATTACTTCTTCAAACACCTTCTTCACTTTTACTTTCAGAACATGATCTCTTGTTTTTTCTTCTTGTTTGGCAGGCTTCTTAACTCAGATTTCTTTGTTATTCCTTGTGTATCCTCGAAGCTGTTAATGTTGAAGTGCTTCAGAGCTTAGTAGTTGGTGCTCTAATCTTCTGTAACTGCACTTTCTCCTCTGGTGATGTCATCCAGTCTCATGTATGTAAGTATCATTTTTTTAAGCCAGAAACTACAATTGATATTTCCAGCCAGACCATTTGTCTGAACTCTTAACTTCGTATATCCAAATATTTGCTGAACATTTCTACTTGAATCTTTCTAAATATCTAAATTATAATGTGTGAAACTCAACTTGTTTGTTCTTCCAACCCAAAACCAACTTTGCCCTCTCTGCTTTCTCAACTAATTTGATAGCATTAATATCCTCCCAGCTGCTTTTCCTTGGCTCTTCACATCTTTGGCAGTTGATATTCAATGTGTCAGGAATTAATCATGATATTGTCTTCAAAATATATCCAGAGTCCAGTGACTTCTCTCTGCCTCTACTGCTACCACCTGGTATTACACAACTACCATAATTTCTTTACTATAACAAATATTTACTAAGAATATAAACGTGTTATTATAAGCATAGTACTTGAATTATATTTATGGTTTGTTCAGTCACATACTATAATAGCAATAATCCTATATATTTAATGTTATTATTTGATTATTCATAGTTTTATTACAAGGAAAAATAAAACCTTCAGAAGGGTAAGGCCCAAAATGATAATATACATATTGAAAACTTTTGAATATATCTCATGGAACATAAAGATAGGAAATATAGCATGAACACTTGTAAGACTAAATAAGAAAGTGACAAATCAGGAATTGGCCCCTGGCTCTGGATGTACATAATCACTCAGGTCCAGATAACTTAATATGAAATTTAAGAATGAGTTATTTGTCACAGCTCAACACCTGTATGGACTGTTCCCTGTCAAGTATGTTCATGCTTATTCAGCCAACTGTTTTAAGGTTGTTATGTAAAGTCACAGAAAATAAAGATGTGCCTTCCAGGGCAGATAAAGGCACTCTAAAACGGTAGTAAGGGATTATACAGATTTGAAGGAATTTTTAATACAATAATTTTTATATAATTTATTGCCAAATACTGAACTTCAAGAGTCCAAAGAATTTGCCTAACATCATTCAGCTATTAAAAACTGTGATGTATATCTTTATAAAATGAAGTCAAAATTCTCTATTTGATTGCTAGAATAAATCACATTAGTCTCTGCACTTAAAAAATCTTCTACATTTGGTGCTTAGAATATGCTAGCCTTATAGAATGATTTTGGTAGTTTTCCCTATTTTATATATGCATGGAGTATATTTGTTATAAAAAATTCCTGTTGAAGTTTTGTGTCATGTTCAGGCTAGAATGATCAATCAAATGTATGTAATGTATTTATATCTGTACATCTGTGTCTGTATATCCATGTAAATATATTTGTCTTGGTTTAGATAATTTGAAAGGATTTTATTAAGGCTTCACTAATATAAAATCACATCTCTTTGCTTAAGATTGTCTTGACTATGTGGGCCCTTTTTGGTTCCATATGAAGTTTAAGGTGGTTTTTTCCAGTTCTGTGAAGAAGGTTGATGGTAGCTTGGTGGGGATAGCATTGATTCTGTAAATTACTTTAGGCAGTGTGGCCGTTTTCATGATATTGATTCTTCCTAACCATGAGCATGGAATGTTTTTCTATTTGTGTCTTCTCTTATTTCCTTGAACAGTGGTTTGTAGTTCTCCTTGAAGAAGTCCTTCACATCCTTTGTTAGTTGTATTCCTAGGTATTTTATCCTCTTTGTGGCAATTGTGAATGGGAGTTCACTCATGATTTGGCTCTCTGTTTTTCTGTTATTGCTGTATAGGAATGAATGTGATTTTTGCACATTGATTTTATATCCTGAGACTTTGCTGAAGTTGCTTGTCATCTTAAGGAGATTTTGGGCTGAGATGATGGGGGTCTTCTAAATATCCAATCATGTCATCTGCAAATAGAGACAATTTGACTTCATCTTTTCCTAGTTGAATATACTTTATTTATTTTTCTTGCCTGATTGCTCAGACCAGAACTTCCCATACTATGTTGAATTGGAGTAGTGAGAGAGGGCATTCTTGTCTGGTGCCAGTTTTCAAAGGTAATGTTTCCAGTTTTTGCCCATTCAGTATGATATTGGCTGTGGGTTTGTCATAAATATATTTTATTATTTTGAGATACATTCCATTGATACCTAGTTTATTGAGAGTTTTTAGAATATAGGGCGGTTGAATTTTGTCAAAGGCCTTTTCTGCATCTATTGAGTTAATCATGTGATTTTTGTCTTTGTTTCTGTTAATGTGATGGATTACATTTATAGATACGTGTATGTTGAACCAGACTTGCATCCCCAGGATGAAGCCTACTTGATTGTGATGGATAAACTTTTTGATGCACTGTTGCATTTGGTTTGCCAGTATTTCATTGAAGATTTTTGCATCAATGTTCATAATTAATATTGGCCTCAAATTTTCTTTTTTAGGTGTCTCTGCCAGGTTTTGGTATCAGGATGATGTTGGTCTCATAAGATAAGTTAGGAAGGATTCCCTCTTTTTATATTGTTTGGAATCGTTTCAGAAGAATTGGTACCAGCACCACTTTGTACATCTGGTAGAATTTGGCTGTGAACCCATCTGTTCCTGGACTTTTTTTGGTTTGTAAGCTATTAATTGCTGCCTCAACTTCAGACCTTGTTATTGGTCTATTCAGGGATTCAGCATCTTCCTGGTTTAGTACTGGGAGGGTGTAAGTGTCCAGGAATTTATTCATTTCTCCCAGGTTTACTGGTTTATGTGCATAGAGTTGTTTGTAGTAATCTCTGACGGTAGTTTGTATTTCTGTGGAATCAGTGGTGATATCACCTTTATCATTTTTATTGCATCTATTTGATTCTTCTATCTTTTCTTTTTTATTAGTCTGGCTAGTAGTCTACCTATTTTGTTGATCTTTTCAAAAAACCAGCTGGATTTATTGATTTTTTTTTGAAAGGTTTTTTTTGTGTGTCTATCACTTTTAGTTCTAGTCTAATCTTAGTTATTTCTTGTCTTTTGCTAGCTTTTGAATTTGTTTGGTCTTGCTCCTCTATTTTTTTTTTAATTGTGATGATAGGGTGTTGAATTTTTCTTTCCTCACTTCTGATGTGGGCGTTCAGTGCTATAAATATCCCTCTAGACACTGCTTTAAAAGTGTCCCAGAGATTCTGGTACATCGTATCTTCATTCTCATTGATTTCAAAAAACATCTTTATTTCTGCCTTCATTTCATTATTTATCCAGTAGTCATTCAGGAGCAAGCTTTTCAGTTTCCATGTGGTTGTGTGGTTTTGAGTGAGTTTTTTAACGTTGAGTTCCAATTTGATTGTACTGTGGTCTAAGAGACTGGTTGTCATGATTTCTGTTCTTTTGTATTTGCTGAGGAGTGATTTACTTCAAATTATATGGTCATTCTTCGAGTAAGTGCAATGTGGTATTGAGAAGAATGTATAGCCTGTGGATTTGGGGTGGAGAGTTCTGTAGATGTCTGTTAGGTCTGCTTGGTACAGATCTGCATTCAAGTCCTGGATATCTTTCTTAATTTTCTGTCTAATTTATCTGTCTAATATTGATAGTGGAATGTTAATGTCTCATCCCCATTCTTGTGTGGGAGTCTAAGTCTCTTTGTAGGTTGTTAAGAACTTGCTTTATGTATCTTGGTGCTCCTGTATTGGGTGCAATAGATATTTAGGATAGTTAGCTCTTCCTGTTGCATTGATCCTTTTACCATTATGTAATGCTCTTGTTTCTTTTGATCTTTGTTGGTTTCAAGTCCATTTTATCAGAGACTAGGATTTCAACCCCTGCTTTCTTTGCTATTTTCTTGGTAAATTCTCCTCTATCCCTTTATTTTGAGTCTATGTGTGTCTTTGCACATGATATGGGTCTCTTGAATACAGCACACGGATGGGTCTTGACGTTTTATCCAATTTGCCAGTCTGTGTTTTTGAGTGGGGCATTTAGCCTGTGAACAAAGCTGGAGGCATCATGCTACCTGACTTCAAACTATACTACAAGGCTACAGTAATCAAAACAGCATGGTACTGGTACCAAAACAGAGATAGACCAATGGATCAGAACAGAGGCCTCAGAAGTAACAACACACATCTACAACCATCTGATCTTTGACAAACCTGACAAAAACGAACAATGGGGAAAGATAGCCCATTTAGTAAGTGGTGTTGGAAAAACTGTCTAGCCATGAGCAGAAAGCTGAAAGTGGACCCCTTCCTTACACCTTATACAAAAATTAACTCCAGATTAATTAAAGATTTAAATATAAGACCTAACACCATAAAAAATCCTAGAAGAAAACCCAGGAAATACCATTCAGGACATAGGCATAGGCAAGGACTTCATGACTAAAACACCAAAAGCAATGGCAACAAAAGCTGAAATAGATGAATGGGATCTAATTAAAATTAAGAGCTTCAGCACAGCAAAAGAAATAATCATTAGAGTGAACCGGCAGCCAACAGAATGGGAAAAAGTTTTTGCAATCTATCCATCTGACAAAGGGCTAATACCCAGAATCTACAAAGAACTTAAACACATTTATAAGAAAAAAACAACCCTATCAAAAAGTTGGTGAAGGATATGAACAGACACTTTTCAAAAAAAGACATTTGTGTAGCCAACAAACATATGAAACAATGCTCATCATCACTGATCTTTAGAGAAATGAAAATCAAAACTACATTGAGATACCATCTCTCACCAGTTAGAATGGTGATCATTAAAAAATCTGGAGACAACAGATGCTGGAGAGGATGTGGAGAAATAGGAATGCTTTTACACTGTTGGTGGGAGTGTAAATTAGTTCAACCATTTTGGAAGACAGGCAGTTCCCCAAGGATCTAGAAATAGAAATA